>OX451215.1:78988928-79009761 GCA_949628195.1 Phasia obesa
CTAAATAAAAATATAAATCAAATACAAATTTTATTCAATTGGCTATTTGGCAGTAAGTAATTTATATTTTGTCATTATTTTAAACCAACGCCATCTCTTGTGCAACTGTGTTTAAAATATCCCGCTTTTAAAAATAAAAGATGCCTTAAAGTATGCAGTACTTTAAAATTGTTAAAAAATCGGCGTACTTTCAATGCTTCTTCTCCACTTTCTCTTAGAAATAGGGTTGGCATCCGTCCGCTTTTCCCCGGACACCGTCCTTTTTTTGGGCATCCTGGGCAGTCCTACTTCTTTTTCAACAAGTTTCTGGGGTTGTCCGGCTTTTTACACCTTCCTTAATTTTTTTTTTTTGCATTTAAACTTTAAATCACAGGTCACAAAATTTAAAAAAAATATTTAGGTGCTCGTACAATTAGTCGTTATTTTTCGAAGTGGCATATTATAACTTGGCTATTATATTTAAAACCGCCGCCGCACGGTGGTTCAGAATTAATTTTCATTGGCCAAAACCTATATTTTTTGTTGACACAGATTCATAAAATTTTTATGTCACCAGAAAGAAAACAGATCAAAACTAAAGTAGCCGAAAAATTGGGTCAATATATTCGCAGTAGTGGGTGTGGCATGCCGCTAAAGGCAAAGAATTTATGTTAATTTAAAAATAAAATAAAAATTGTAATATTTGATCTCATATTAATTGCGATTTCTTAAAAACTGTTATCGATATTGAGCTGCGGTTTTTTTTTTTTGTTATGTTGGGTGAACTGTTGTTTTTAAGAAATGGTATATGCGCACCCTGTATAATTTGTAAATAGGGTGTTATGTTTAAAATTGGAAACCTCCATATATTCGCAAAGTTTGAAGTTTAGTAGTATATAACTTCTAAAGGACAAAACAGGACAAAAAAAACGAAACCACCCAAAGAAAGGCAAAAGTGTTCTCTTTAAGCCTATATATACTTCTGCACCCGCCCGGATCCGCTCGTAGAACACTTTTTTTTATTTTAATGAAAATACTCAACATTTTTACAAACAAATTTCTATCAAAATTGCTTTAGAAGTCATTCACTGCCAAAAGTACAAATTGCAGATAGCAAAACGTAAGGGGAAAGAGAGGAATCTAACTAAAAAGTTAATTTTATTCGAAAATTGAGAATTTTAGTACACAAAACAATTTTTGGTAATATTTCCTTAAAATCCAGTATAAGTTGTATATGACAAATTTTCCCATAGAAAACTTGTATAAACCGAAACAACTTAGGTAGTTAAACTTAGTTTTTTGTGTTTAGGTAATCTACTTTAGGTTTAACATTTTTATATGTAGTATAAATGACAATAATTTGGAAAAAATTTTATTTCGGTACAAGTATTCGATTTAAAAAGGCAAATTTATTGTACGTTTTCCAAATTAGCTTAGGTAGTTGAACTTGGTTTTTGTCTTAAAAAATTCCATACAAAAGAAAAATACCTGAGCTAGCCTAGGTAATAATAGCTCTAATATTTTTTTGTGTGCACGTAATCTACTTTAAGTTTGACATTTCTTTATTGAGTATATAAGGACAAAAATTTGGAAATAAATTTTACTGTCAGACAAGAATTCGATTTGAAAAGGTTGATAAATTTTTGGAAGTTATTTTTATAGCACTTCAACAAATACATTATTTTCAGCTTAATTAAAATATGGAAACTTTCAGCTATAATGAATTGACCGAAGAATATTTTAAAAACAAAGAAGATGTTCTAAACCATATTGAAAGAAAATTGAACATAAATGCTATCAGCAGTGAAACGCAATTTTAAATAAAAAACAAAGTATCTGATTTCGTAAAAATATTGCAAAAACGCTACAAGGAAGTTCACTATAGTAAAAGTAAATTTTACAAGCGCTTTGAAAATTGGTTACAAGGTGAACTTAGTATCCAGGTGATTTCAGAAATCACAAATGAGAAGAGTGGTGGAAGACCAGAAAAATCGCTAGATAACTGTAGCCATAGATCTTAGAGACGAAAACTTAAGAATATAAATGAAGAAATCGGATGTGAAAACATTAAAGATAGTTTTCTTTACAAGCTGCGATCACAAAAACAATTAACGAAAGTGGATATCATTGAAAAAGTCATTTCTGCTAGTCCGGTGAGAAAAAAACGGATCCTTAATAGCATTCCGACACCAAACCAGGAAAAACAGTTCACAAATGAGGAAACGCTTGCATTATTTCTAGATTTAAAGTTAACAAAACAGCAGTATACTTAGCTCAGATTACGTGCGATCGAAAAAGGCTCAAATTTATACCCGTCATATCATCACATAATTGCTGCTAAAAAGGAGTGTTATCCTCCAAAGGAGTCTATCAAAATCACACCAATTTCGGCACAGGTGCAACTGCAAGCTGTACTTGATCATACAGCCGAAAGGTTGCTAAAATCACTTAAAGTAAGTGAGTTGAAAAAATATGGAAACTGCAATTTAACTCTTTTTTGTAAATGGGGATGCGATGGGTCTTCTGGACAAAGACAATATAAACAATTTTTATGTGAGGATATTTCTGACACAGATATGTTCATGGTGTCATTTGTACCATTGCGATTGATAAAAAACTTAGAGGACTCGGAATCTTCGTCCAGCACAGTGCAAACAAGTTATATTTGGAAAAACCAAACTCCATCGTCTACAAAATAATGCAGACCAATAAAATGTGAATTTAAAAAGGAAACTCATGATACCATTAAGAATGAAGTAAGTGACATTAGAGCTCAAATTTCAACACTAAGGCCATTAGAGTTAGAGATAGAGGAACAGACTATTAAATTGAATTACAAAAGCTGACTGCTACAAAAGCTTCATCCAGCTGTATTATATGTAAAGCAACATCAAGTCAGTTAAACCAAGAACCGACAAAGTCGGAGGATAGTATTGATGCATTTGAATTTGGATTATCACCGCTACATACGAGGATAAGATTTATGGAACACATACTGAAAATAAGCTATGATTTGGACTTCGGAGCTTCAGGATCACTAAGAAATAATGACACCAAAAAAGAGATAAGAAAATTGAAAAAGAAACAAGTTCAAGATGCATTTCAGGTAACACAAACGATGGCAACACCGCAAGAAGATTTTTTTTGGATCCCGAAACTAAATCTGATATAACAGGTGTTGATATAGATGTTATTTCAAGATTTAAAACAATTACTGAAGTACTTGAGTGCAATGAACTAATTAATGCTAAAAAATTTGGTGATTACGCCAAGGAAACCGCTGCTATATATACATCCAAATACAAATATAGAAATATGTCAGCAACAGTGCATAAAGTTCTTTATCATGGAGAAGAGGTCATTAAGCACCATTTATTACCAATTGGAGATTTGTCAAAAGAAGCCCAGGAAAAAAGAAACAAGGATTACAGGTTTTACAGAGAACATAATACCAGAAAAATATCACGAATTTCTACAAATGAAGATTTATTTCATATATTATTGGCAACTTCAGATCCCTTCATCTCTAGCATTCGAAGTCAATGGAAATTGAATCATTCGGAACTAAATGCCGAAGCTAAGGCACTGCTACAGGACACAGGTAATACAGAGCAGAATATAGAATAATTACAGGAAATATTCCAGCCAAATGAATAATAATTATAATTTGAATTTAGTATTTGAATAAAATAAAGTATACAAACATTAATATTAAATGTTATTTTATTTACCTAGAATCTATTTATAACTATAAATAAATATGTATATAATTAAAGAAAAATTAAATTACACTGTTTTGTTTTAAATTTGACCTAAAACTAGGAAATATGTAAGTATTGTTAGGCATAAAGTTGAAATTTGGACAATCCTAATGAAAATACGGAAAATACCTGAGTGAAAATAGGGGCCACCCTAAGGATAGCAAAATATTGTATTGTCATCCAAGATTGACGCGTGGACCAAATTTGAGCCAAATTGTTTAAGGAAAAGTGGGTCAAAAATGAGTTGGCACATTTGAAACGGAATTTCAAACAAGAATTAGGAAAAACAAATCGAAAGTTGAACTTTAGGCCTTAATTTCTCAGCAACCGCTGCACCGATTTTAATAAGGCCTAAACTCGGTAAAAGCTTAAGATGTTGTCTATTAACTAAAAAAAGAACTATTAAAAAATCTTTATTAGTTAAAAAGTTACAGAGTTTTGGCCAATGAAAAACGTTTCTGAACCACTGTGCGCCGGTTATAATAGTCGACAAAGATCTCTGCTTGTCAGCTGTGTGTTTTTCATAAAGTTTGTTTTCCAAAAATTGATGTAAGTTTTGAACAGAAATGAAAGCATAAAAATTGATTAATCTTCTAATTTTAGAATGCCAAAACGCAAGTGCACTTTTAACAAGGAGCTAAAAAATAAATTTTCCTTTCTGAAAAGGGGGAATTAAGACTTGATAGTGAATTGCACACTTTGCAATTCTACAATTTCGATTGCAAAAAAAGGAGTACAAGACATCTATAATCATTTGGAGACACAGAAACATAAAAAGGGATTTTCCAGCCAATATTGTTCCACGAAAGCGACACAGTTTTTTTCGAAAATTATGGTCGACAATGAACTTCGAGTCATTGAGGGTTGCATCGCCTATCACACCATTGTTCATAACATGTCTTTTTTATCTTTGGACTGCACAATTGAATTAATTAAATTACTTTTTCATGATTCTCAGAGAGCTAAAAATATATCTTGCAACCGTACTAAGGCCACAGCAATAGTTAAAAAGGTTTTGGCGCCCCTTTCAATGAAAATGATAAAGAAAAACATGGATCAAATTCATTTTGTGAGTATATCATCCGATACGAGTAATTTCGGTGCTACTAAGCTATTGCCAATAGTTGCTCAATACTTCGATGCACAAAACAATGGAATCCAAACAAAGATATTGGATGTATTATCAATTAAAAATGAAACATTAGAGACTATAGCGGGAACTATTCTTAAGAAATTGGAAGAATATTGCTTAAAATCAAAATGTGTTGCTTTTAGCGGTGATAATTGCAATACCAATTTTGGTGGCATGCACATACGGCATAAGGCCAAAATAATGTATTCGCAAAATTAACAAATGCTTTGCATAAAAAAATAATTGGTGTTGGTTGTCCAGCCCATATAATTAATAATGCAGTTCACAAGGGTTGTGATACATTGTCCATAGATGTAGAATCTATTGTTATGAAAATTTACAATCATTTTTCTATTTACACTGTCAGAATGGAAACATTGAAAGAATTTTGTGAAGAGTCAGAAGTAGAATATGCAAAGCTACTTTATCATAGTAGAACAAGATGGCTTAGTTTATATCCCGCTATTGAGCGAATACTTAAATTATTGGAGCCCTTGAAGAACTATTTTTTGGAGCTAGAAGGCACACCTAAGGTTATAAAATGTGTTTTTTTTTTAAATAATATAAGCCAGGCATATTTGTTTCTAATACATTCCTTGATGAATATAATTCAAAAAAACATTAAGAAGATTGTAAGGGCTGATATTTCCTTGCTTGAAGTAAAGAAAATTTTAAAGGAAATATCAGAAAATTTAAATGAAATGAAAGAATAGAACATAATTTTATTACAATAAAGTATAAAGAAATTATTAAAAATGTGACTGATGAACAGAAAGGTATTCTGATGGAAGAGACTAAAACATTTTATAACACTATTAAGAACTATATTGAATCATGGACATTACCTCCAAGGATTTGGAAGTATTTGACTGGTTATGTTTTGAAAATTTGGAGAATGTTAATTGGACTGATGTATAAAAATCTGTTGAGTTTATACAAAAGTTTAAAATTGATTTAAATGATGAATATTTATTAAATGAATTTATTTTCCTGAAAAATTATGTAAAAAACTTAAATTTATTAGACACTGCTGATAACAAGTTTTGGTGCAATTTTTTTATTAAAAATGATGTTTGCCATCAACTGAAAAAACTTGTTGAATTTTATTTTTGTTTACCAGCACATAATGCCAACGTAGAACGTATATTTTCTCTGATCAAGGCGCAGTGAATGCCAGGAAGAAATAAATTAAATACAGACACTATATCCAATATTATTAGCTTCAAATATAATTTTAATATGAATTGCCAAGTGTTTTACAAATATTTGAAGAGATGCGACGGTAATATATTGGTTAAGTTTTTATTTTTGTAAATACAAATTTTGGTTGTCATTTTTTATGCTGTCACTAATTGATTGTATGAAAATTAGGTTGTTTAAAAAGTGTCCTCTTTTTTCAAGCAAAAGTCCTACATTTGCTTGGCGTCCTCTTTTTCTCAAAATAGAAATGGCAAGCCTACTTGGAAATAAGACAGAAAAGGTATCCTATATTGGAATCAAGATACTAAGGTACATCTTCACAAAATTTTGTTAAAATCCATCCAGTAGTTTCTACGTGATGCGAACACAAACAGAAAGACAGACAGACGAAATGAGTTACTGTTTTATTATATGTATAGATGTTTTTAATAAAAGGAATTCTATTGATTTAAATAAAAATGGTTTACATATATAAATAAATCGTATATAGATTTGAATAAAAATTAAGTTAATTTAACTATTAATATTAACTATTAACTTAACTATTGTGGTTAAGCTTAATATTACCTACGAAATTTGGTGCAGTGTATTGTTTCATGAAAATAAGCAAAGTAAGTTTCATGAAAAGTAAGCAAAATGTAAATTAGAAAAGTTAAACGTTATTTATTAACTGACCACATTGTTTTATGGTGCTCAGAAAAATATTTTATTAAGTGAAAGTGACAAAAGAGGATAATTAAAGGATGTTAAACATTTAAAAAGCCATTAGTATCCGAAAAGCTATCGTATAGGTGATCTCCCCTATTAATTTTAAAGGTATGGTTTATTCTTTCGAAGTTACTTTCGTCTGTTTTGTATGTAGATTTTTTCGTTGTTTTTTTTTTTACATTAACATTTTATTTTTTCAGCTGCTGTTTATTTGTTATATTTACATTTCGAAAAATTTTTGTTTCTTTTTATTGCTCTTAAGTTTCAATATTATTCCCATTTATATATATATATATATATATGTGTATTTGCTCCCACATTTTGTTTTAAATTTCCTTAAGAGTAATCGGTGCTTGCTATGGTGTTTACAGAAAGGTTGTAAAATTATTAAACTTGAGGTCAATTTTTTCTTCAATTATACTTCAAAAGGTCGTATAAAACATAATTTCGTTAACAGGTAAATCTAACTTTAAAGTTCACTTTTTCAAAAGTTTCTTTTAACTATAGGTAACTTTATGGACATGTTTTGAAAAGCGCCCTCATAAATCAACTTGATTTACTTGATCTCCTTTTTATCACCAAAATAGTTCTTATTCTGCTGAAGATAAGATATAATTTTCTAGAGAAATTATTTTATTAGGTGTAAAACTAAATAAGAAATTTTATTTTAATTTGTTCAAGATAAAAAGAAATAACAAAATAATCTTTGCCATTTTTAGTCTAGTCATGAGCAAAGAACAGGTCGAAAAATATAGAAATCATAATAATTGTGTTAAAATTTTTAAAACACTGCACTGTGGCACAATATGTGAATTTATCAAATTTTTTACAAAATGATTATTCTTCTTTATAGAATGACAAAAAACAAAGGCTTCACTAAAATAAGAAAAAATTAGAATTTAAAATTTTATTTCATTTTTTATTAAATAACTTTTTCCAATATTAAATTTTTGGATCTTTATTGAAAATCAACAGTGACAAAACAGACACAAAAAACACTCAACATTAGTTGAAACCTTATTTTTAAGGTTTGTAGGTCTTGACTAATTTGCTTTCGCCAGGGCAATCAACTGTCACACTGTTATCACTAGTTAACCAGCATTTAGAAAAAATCTCGATTTTGCAAGTTTTTATGTTTTCCTGTTGATCCTTTAGATCCGCACTTATTACATCCTTATTGCCACCCACCTCTTGTGTAGTGGCATAGTTGATTTTTATAAGCCTTAACAAAAAAGGTACAATAAAAAATATCGATAAAAAGAAAAGAGGAAAAATTATTATTTTTATGCAATATTTACTGATAATATGGACCATCACCAGCAGCCAATTTTGTCAGTGATTTGTTGAGAAGTTCTTCGGATATCTTAAGATCAGCACCCTTTCTTTCTCTCATACAACCGAGGCAGAGGCGATTTCCAGAGACAATAGTGGTAAAAGTAACCAGACACAAAATTACAAAATACTTCATTGCTTGGTGATTTTCAACAACGTTTGGTAGTTGAAGCACAAAATACAACTGATAGTGGTAAGAAGTGTTCCAGACTTCTTACAGTGTTGCCAAAGTCTTTATACAGTGTTGCCAAAGACTTTCTACAGTGTTGCCAGTTACGACGAATAATTACGTTTTGCTCTTTCGCTGTTTCAATAAAGCATTTAGTTTGGTATTCAAGATATTTGGAAAATGTAATTAAATCAAAATCCTCGAATGTTCAGAAGAGACAAAAAATGCTTTTAAAAACATTTTATAATCAAATTAAGTTCCAGATATAACGGTATTTTTCCAGTTCCGCCACTGGCAGAAACTGCTAGAAAATAAGTTGATAACTTTACGCATTGTGTTAAACTTAACATATACATACATACATACATACATACATACATACATACATACATACATACATACATACATACATACATACATACATGCATACATACATACATACATACATACATACATACATACATACATACATACATACATACATACATACATACATACATACATACATACATACATACATACATACATACATACATACATACATACATACATACATACATACATACATACATACATACATACATACATACATACGGGTATGTTCTGTAATCCGAAACCGAGTGAAATTGAATTCGAATGAAATTTTAAATTGTCATAACTTTTAAATCTTACAACATTTTGATATTATTTTTTATACATTGATTAAAGACCATTAACATAACTTCCTTGATTGCTAATGTTTTAAAATGTTTTAAAATAATAGGCGCAACTAAGTTATATTTTTCTTTAAAAATTTATTCGATTTCAATTTCACTCGGTTTCGGATTACAGAACATACCCGATAGTCATTAATCTATTACATTTTTTAACGTCCGGAGTAAACGGATAGCAGATAGTGGTGACAACTATTTAAGCCGGACGACTAATTTAGCTGTGTAAAACAAAAACAATTCAAAAATGTTGTTTTTGTTTTAAATGTAATTGTGCGAAAGAACGAATTCGTGTGATATTGTGAAATAGGCAATAAATGCTTTTAGTAATTTAAACTCCAGTTGTTTCCATACCAAAAAGTGAGTTTTTTCTACAACAACAAGTTGAACAAATTTTCCTATTAAAAAATATACATATGTACATATCGCACTTGTTCCTCTAAAGAGAAGCAACTCAAAATTTTCCCATTTTCACAAAAAAAAAAATTACATAAAAAAAATTCATGTACAGTGGTCATATCTACTCATTGTAAAATTTTTACATCATTTTCTGTACTCTCTCGGCAAAAAAATACAGTTTTAGCACTCTTCTTGGTATGAAAGTATCAAGGTATATTTATCTTACTAGGTAGTGTCGTCCGCCCAGCTGATTTGGTAGTTCGACATGTCAAAAGTTGTATGTGTTCAGAAATTTGATAGTGTAGAAGTGAGAAAGCAATAAAACACATACACGCCTTCTCAATTAGCTGATATGTTTTTTGACATTTCGAACTACAAAGCAACAACAAAATGCCATGTTGTTCTTGTATTACTGTATTTGTTGTAGGGATGCCACTACCTAGTAAAATAAATATACCTTGGAAAGTATATTAAAAAAAAGTTTTTGCCTTTACTGAAAGTTTTTAAATTTTGAGTTTACTCCCTTTAGAGCAACAAGTGCGATATGTATGTTATAATTTATTAATTTTATTATAAATGTTTATATATGAAATTGTCCAAGGTTTTTAATTAATTGCCAACTTAAATTAAATCTTCTTTCAAATTCATAGTTCAAAAAAAATGTTATAGTTATAAGTAAAAAAAAATTCCGAATTACATATAACGCAAGATAAACCGAAGTTAAAACAAATATTTCTACATACACTTAGACCATAAAGCATACATAAATATTTTGAAAAATTCAACCGATTATGTAAAGTTAAATTTTTTTCTGATATGGCTATGTTGTAGTAAAGTAGTGATATGGAGAAAGTGAAGGGAAGCTAGAGATTTGTTTGTCTTTGTTAAAGTTAGGTTTTTTTATTTAACATCAAATCGATCTACATTCATCGGTATTGTAGAAATTCGACCGTTAGTAGAGGATTTATTAACTCGGATGAATCTCAGAACCTGGGAGTATGACCAAACCCAGCTTAGGCTACCAAAGTTTTTCTAAGGGATGCAAGAGCTTTCTTCTCTACGGGTTATTCCAAACCAGCTGTGGCAAGACGGAAACTTTGTTTATTCTTACCCGTTACCTATATAATCTATGATGCACCAAGAAAACAAGATTTAAAATAAAGTAAAAAAAGACAGTGAAAACCAAAAATTGCATACGTAATTTATGTACAACATTACAAAAATTTAATTTGTATTTTAACTTTTCTTATAAACTTATAAGCTTTACTTACCCTCTAAATTATATTAAATTTCTAGTTTTAATATAATTTTAATTTCTGAATGTCTCGTTTTTAAAACCTAAATAATATCCACACGCAAAGAAAAAACATGGTTGAGGTAACCATAATCTAAGAGCAACATATTATGGTTGTTGTGAAACCATATTATTGTTGAACATTATAATATTATGGTTAAATTAACGATTGTAGTATGGTTAAAAAATATGAAATGTCATATAAAATGGATATGCCACTTTTTTTACATTTTAAAATACAAAATTATTTAGTATTTTTTTTAATGATTTTATAAAAAATACAGAAATACACATATGATTTTATTAATACATAGATACAAAAATTTAATTAGCATTTTTCTTCGTCCAAACCGTGTTTCAGTGATATAAGGGAGGGAAAACTTTGGACATCGATTTAACGGCATTCGCACATGGCCCATACCATCGCAGTTCATGGATTTACCAGTAAAGAATTGTTCTTGACGACATCAATTGCGGGGGATTTCTTTTCCAATTCAGCCAACACCATCTTCATGTAGTCTTTCAGGTGCAAAGTAAAGTCTTTCTTGTCTCCGAAAGCATTCGTGTAAACTGTGACTGAGAACAACATCAACGCCTGTCTCAGCGGTTGAGTTTGTATCCTCATCAGCCTCTTCAGCTCAGGGAAAAGAAATCTTTACTTTTAATGTCACCTGGTAAATGACATCACCGACCAATTTCGTTTTGTATCTGCGAACATTTCATCATTATCATCCCTGTTGATTTTCATGCTTTCGAGGTTTTATTAATTTTTCTGGTCTAAAAATAATTGAAAATAAATTACAGTCTCACACCGAGAGGACTCAAATTGCGGGTATCCAGAGAAGATGATTGCTACGCGCTCAATTCAACAGCGAAAAAGAAATAATTAAATATTTATTTTTAAATTAAATTCCCGAAACAATTGTTTATACTTTTTTTTATTATTTTTTAAAGCACAAAACAATATTACTCCAATGACATAAACAAACAAATAATTTTTATTTTTAAAAATCTTTTGGTTACCTACGAAAAAACTTTGGTTGTGGATTAAACATTAAATTGTCAAAATCAACCATGTTGAATTTTTTGTACGTAGTAACCATTTAATGATAAAATTTTGAACAAACCTATGTTTAACGGGATCAAAGTAATGTTACAAACAACTAAAATGTGTTCATCGCAACCATATATTGTTACAGAGAATATAATTTGGTTCCTGTGACCATACCATAACCATATTTTTTCTTTGCGTGCATACACATTTAGCTTGCTGTTTATATGTATTTATAAGTGAATTTTCTGACTCATATAAACAATGTTAAAATTACATGCACTAAGGAATAATTAATAAAAATAATAATATTATATTATTATTATTATTATTATTATTATTATTATTATTATAAATTTTAAAATAAACAATAAATTATTTTTGTTCAGGTTTTTCTAAATGCATATTACAAAAAATACGACATTTATAAATATACTAGCTGGGCCCGATCCGCGTTGTTGGCCCCAAATTTTGAAATGCCTCTCGAGGAAAATCCAAATCAGTGTTTTTAGTTTGTTCACAAAAAAAAAGAGTGATAGATATTTATTTACTTTTTTTTAAATATATTTCTTCACAAAAAGATGTTAGGTTTCACTCGGTATCGGGCTAATTAACCCCACTGCACGCTGATTAAGGACCCAACGCCTTCAACGAAACACAGCATAGTGCAGTGGTTCTTGAGTTACGGTGCAAAAACACAAAAAAACTAAATATTGCGCCATCTGTCTGACGACCTTGAAACTACACAGAAACACTCCTCACGCCCCACTGTGGTCAATATTTTGAGATAGCGGCCAAAACTCCTTTTGGTTTTTGTTCTCCGATTTTAAAGTTATTCGACTCATATGAAAGTAGACAGTAGTAAACCTCGGGAACCAAAAAAATAGAACTCTATTTCAACTATTTCACTGAGAACAGGGTGGTCCAAAATGGGCTTTTTCAGAATTTAGTAAATTTATGATATTTTTAGTTAATTTTTAAAGTTTAAATGATCATAACTTTTTTGGTTTTCAAGATTTTTGGACGAAATAAATTTTGTGTTGTAACTTAACTTATTTCCTATTACTGGTAAAAAAAATTGAAGCTCTACTGTTTTCAGAACAATTTAAATATTTTTTTTAAAAAAGGTCAAATTTCTCGGAAATTTCCTACTTCATAGAGCACAACTCCTATGAGTCAAGCTGAGTCAAAACACAAATTTACTATTTTGTAGTCCTAACTCTCCCCTACATTCCTATATACACATGTCCATGCATCGGGACTGCACTTTTTGAGCTACAGCAATTTTTCTGACCCAAGGTAAGATATTCGGTACAAATGCACGTCATATTTTTTGAGAAGTTATTTGTATGTGAAAGTGGATATTATGCATATATTTTGATGCAATTTTGTACAAGAGTTCTTATTGACCCAAAAAATAATTCTGTTGAAATTAGGAGAAGTTGGCCCATATTTGGACCTAGTCCACATAGAAGGGTGTATCAAAATTTTGACAAAAATGACAATAGAACTCTCAAATTATGTGGTATCTGGCAATTCATTTGGAAAAGTTAAAAAATGATTTTATTGCCATCTAATATTACATAACTTAAATACCTGAAAATTGCAAATAAATTTAAAACCAATGGAAATAACTGGTAAAACCAAGTACCTGTTATATTATGTTTCAAAGAGGTAAAAAAGATAATGTTGAAACTTCGAGCAATAGTATATTAATCCATGCATTCATTTTTTTTCTTCATTATTGTTTAAACAATGGCTAAATTCAGTTATAGTGTTCTATCTGATATATATTTTGAACGGAAAGATGAAAACGACATTATTTTACATATAATGAATAATCCATTCTTCAAAATATGCGACAAACAAGAAATTAAAATTAATAACTTAAAAATAAATAACTTTTAAATACTTTAAGAAAACGGTACAATCAATGTTCCAGAAACAAGAAATTGTTTTACTCACGCAACCAAGAATGGCTAAGAAATAAACTTATTTTTAAAAAGCCATCAGTAACTACCACGGAAACTGGAAAAGGTGGTCGACCAGCAAAGCCAATTGATAATTGTAGTGAAAGATCACGAAGACTCAAGCTTAAACATATCAATGAAGAAGTTTCTTGTAGCATCATAAAGGATTCATTTCTGCATCAAATTCAACCATCGAATACTAAAAAGAGTAAAATTGCTATCATTGACGCACAAAAAGTATTTTAGAAAGTATGCCGACACCAACTGAAGAAAATAAATTTACTCCAGAAGAAGCATTTGCACTATTTTTGGATTTGAATATGACTAAAAACCAATATACAGAATTGCGGAAGCGAACCAATGAAAAAAATTGTGGAATTTTTCCATCATATCGAGATATAGTTTCTGCCAAAAAAGATTGCTTCCCTTCACCAACTGCTATTAGTGTAACTTCAAGTTCAGTAGAAATAAAATTGCAGGATCTTCTTGAACACACTGCAGAACGATTATTAAAGACATTTGATGCTGACTATTTAAAGAAGTTTAAAAATTGCAGCATGACTTTAATTTCTAAATGGGGATGTGATGGGTCCTCTGGCCAGAAACAATACAAACAATGTAATGCGGAAAATTCATCAGATGCCAATTTATTCATGATTTCTTTCGTTCCATTACGTTTAACAAAAACTTATATTGGTTCAGAGCCGTCAAATAGTAGAGCTGCAGAGATACAAGTATGGAAGAATGAAATTCCCTCGTCAACAAAATTTTGTAGACCAATAAAGTTTGATTACAAAAAAGAAACTAAAGATGTCATAACTGAAGAAGTTGGCAAAATAACAGATGAAATTAAAGAACTTCAACCAGTGATATTTGAATTTAATGACCAATGCATCGAAGTTAACTTTAAAATGTCACTTACAATGATCGATGGAAAAGTTGCACAAGCTTTAACCGAAACAAAGTCTTCGTCAAGCTGCACCATATGCCAAAAAACATCAAGTCAGTTGAGCCAACCACCAACACAAGACGATAGTATTAATGAAGCATATGAATTTGGAATGTCACCTCTTCATGCTAGAATTCGTTTTATGGAGCATATTCTTAAATTGGGATACGATTTGGAATTTGGCCCGTTAGGCGAAACAGTGAGAAACAACAAAGAAAATTTGGAAAAAGAAAGCAAAAAAAAAAGATATTCAAGAAAAATACCGTGAGATAGGCCTTATAATTGACCAGCCAAAGCAAGGAGAAGGAAATTCTAATGATGGAAACACAGCAAGGAGATTTTTTTCCGATCCAGAAACTGCAGCTTCTATAACTGGAGTAGATTATGATTTAATACGACGATTCCAAATCATATTAGAAGTTATAGCAAAAAGATAGATGCAAAAAAATTTGGTCAGTATGCTAATGAGACAGCAACCCTTTATAACCAAAAATATTCTTGGAGACATATGCCAACCACAGTTCACACTTCCAATTGGAGATCTCTCAGAAGAAGCGCAAGAAAAAAGGAACAAAGACTACAGATTCTTTCGCGAGCACAATACAAGAAAAATTTCCAGATATTGTACTAATGAAGATCTTATTAATATTTTGTTGTGCACATCAGACCCATATATGTCCAGTATTCGACAAAAATGGAAATCAACCTCATTAGAGTTAGATGAAGAAGCTAAACAACTACTGCAAAATGAAAATCACAGCTATTTGGAAGAAATTTTTACTAATATTGTTTAATTAATACTAGTTTAAAGATTATAATTTGTTTCTAATTTTAGTATAAATTTTACATTTAAATAAAATATATGTGCACTTTAAATCAATAGTAAAAGTTTACTTAAAATTTTATCGATGTTATGTTCTGTATATAATATATCCAAATGGTATTGATATTGTTGGGAATTTCAGTGTTATTTTTCAGTTTAATCCTCACAAGAATTAGCTTTCTTCCAAAAAACCAACCTTTGGCCCCTGTGAATATTGAGACTAAATAAATGTCAGGGGCCAAATGTTGTCATTTTCTGACCAAAATTAAGTTTAGGAATAATAATTAAGTATTGGTTGTAAAATACGATTGAACAAAATAAGAAATTATAAAAAAAATACCTATTTAAAATGTCAAAATATTCAACTTTTACATGGAAACTCAACAAAAAATTAAAATGCATTTTTAACTCCACATTACTTACGTTCCTATCAGTCGATTTTTACGTTTGAACACGCAAATTGAAGCTTAAAGTCCCTCCTATTGAACAAAAAAAATCGCGTAAAAAAATACCAATCCGGTCAAAAGTTATAGAGTTTTGACCGCTATCTCGCGAAATTGACCACTGTGCGCCCCATAGAACATGTATATTAAGTTTGGTCAAAATCGGTCGAGTAGTTTTTGAGTTTAGCGATCACGAAGATACACGTCATTTTTATACATATAATTTTTTTAATTATAATTTTATATATAATATTCATCTTCTTCTTTTATATATATATGTAAAAATAAGTTTCCTATGTTCGTGATTTTATAACTTGAGAACTACTCAAACGATTTTCAAGCGATTACATGCGTTGGAAAGGTCTACTTTCACTGATGGTTTATAAAAAAAACATCGAATAATTTCTACGAATATGCGTTATACGCGCACTTTTATGATGGTGTGTTTTCCCTATATAATATGTATTTTTTTTCCTATAAAAATATAAAAAATACATAAGCTGACATGCAGCATACATTAAAGCGGAACTAAAAATGTAAGGGTCTTTGGTGCGTGGATTGCTTTCAAAGCGAAATCGAACAAAATATTGCAAGGGTGCTGACGAAGTGACGGGCACAGCTAGTGTATATATAAATATAATGTATATGGTGAACATACCAATACGTCTCTAGGCACCCTAAATATCACATTAAGATCACTTTTTTACCTTAGAACTTTAATTTACTGAGAATTTTTGTGAAAAACAACAACAAACACAAAATCAATTCATGAAATAAAACAACAACAGCAACAAACAAGGTTCAAATGTAAGAAATGTATAGATTAGTAAAAACTACCGTCAGATTGTATTAGTATGTGTAAAAAAGTGGTTCAGCAGCTACAATTTTCCAATATATTTATTGTCACTGACAATTTAGGAGTCCCTTTAAGTTATGATGAAAAAAGTAAAAAACAAATATTATTTACATAAGAGTACTGGAGCTTTAAGAGTGGAGTGATGATCTTTTCAAAGAAAGCGTAGTGATGGAATCAACATAAGTTGACCAGACCTCTGATCTTACACTAACTACTTATACAAAAAATAATCGCTCATTCAATACAACATAGTCAAATTAAAAAAAAAAACTAAAAACTTAGCAAAATGCTATTGAAGTTTTCATAATGTTGGCATATCTACATATATATATAAAAAAAGTTGCATTGTGTTAGAAATTGATGTCCTCCGGAATGCGTGAACCGATTTTGTTTCTGCAAAGTTTATATGAAAGGTGAAGTCAATACCAAGATTTTTATGTACAAACGGTGTCTGTATGTGTATTGGTCCATGAGTTATAGCCGGAATAGTAGGCGTGGTACCGCCCATACAAAGTTAAAAATTATTATCGTGTTTCTGGCGAACTGCAATAGATAGCGCCTTGCAAGAGTAGCCTTTGTGCTAAGGTGTATAGTCTGCCAAAATACAGAATGAAGAATAGGGACAGTAGGCGTGGTACCTCCCATACAAAGTTAAAAATTATTATTGTGTATATAGTGAACCATAATAGGTATGGTCTTCAAAGTGGGTACAAGTAAACCCCATACCCATGCGGATACTTTAGAAAAACATAGGCTGAATTGGGACAAAGTAAAAAATTATTATCCTGTGTGTAACGATTCTTAACTTCGGTGAACTAATTGGGTGAACTAATTTGGGCTACCTATTAAATTCGGCTATGCTCGTCGTTTAGGGGGTGTATGGTGTTCCCAAATAAAAAAAAAAATTATTGATTCATCCATTACAGGAGACTTTACATTAGGTAGCTATAAGAAGTTACACACAAAAAGACAAACCTAAACAAGTAGCTGATGATTGAAGTGTAGCTTTCGATGGAATTCGCTACACTGCTGCTTGGCCCTCCCACCATGCTGACATAATTCAATAGTCTGTTGTCAGCCCAAAAAAAAATAATTATAATAAAACAAAAAAAAACCTATCCCATACTCATAACTTCACCTTTCGCGATTTTAATAAAAATTCAAAATTTCATATTGAAAACCTTATACAGTGGGCGACAAAAGTATACGTACGACCACAATTTTTGACATTTTATGATGCAGTTTTCTTTCAAATCCAATTTTATTAATGTACACAAAAAAAAATGTATTTTCCAACATAAACTTAAAAAATCATACAAGAAAAACAATAAAAATACGTTGAAAAAAGTCTACATACGATGTTTAAGATAACATAAAAACCTATTTCAATTATTAAAAACTACCACTAATTTTGAAAATTAATATTTAGTTGGGCCACCATGGGCATCTATGACTGCCTGTAACCTTCGTATTAACTAAATTTTCTAACTCTGTAGAAGTAATATTTTGCCATTCTTCTTGAAGCTTCAGTCTCAGCATTGGGACACTAGTAATAGTGTGTTTTCGGATTTTTCTTTATAGTATCTCCCATACGTGCTCAATAACGTTTAAGTCCGGACTTTGTGGTGGTGTTGACAACTGTCGTGGAGCATGGTACAGTAACCAATCTTTGACAATTAACTCCGTGAGCTTCGGATCGTTGTCTTGTTGGAATATCCAACTTTCACCAAGACTTAAGTTATCAACCGATTGTTTCAGATTTTGTTCAAAAATGGATTTGTATTGATACCATATTACCCGTAATAAAAACCAGCTTTCCTACTCCAGAAGCAGCCACAGCACCCCAAACCATTACACTGCCTCCGCCGTGTTTAACTGTATTGACTAAGTTTTTAGGATCCTACGCTGTATTTATTTTTCGCCAAACTTTATCTCTCCCATCACTTCCAAATATGTTATATTTGGATACGTCAGTGAATAAAACTCTCTTCCAGAAATCAAATTTCTTTTCAATATGCTTTTTAGCAAACTCCAAACGAAGTTTATGAATTTTTTCACTTATTAGGGGTTTTTTTCTAGGAGTTCTGCTATGGTAACCATTATTATTTAAGGTTCTTTGTATGGTTCGGGGATGTACAATTGTTTCTGATCTTCTGGCTAGCTCTTTGGCCAATTTCGAAGCATTCACCTTGGGCTGTTTGTCCACTTCTTTTAAAATAAAGCTAACGTCTCTTCGATTGAGTTTCTTTCGACGATCACTACGCAGCTTAGTTTCAATAGTACCATTGTTTTTATAATTGCTGAATATTGTCTGAACAGTAGACTTACTTATATTTAATAACTTTGATATTTCACCACATGATTTTTTTTCATTTCTGTGCTTTACAACTAAATTTCTTACTTCAATTGAAATTTCTTTGCGACAAGCCATTATTCCGCTTTAAAATTTACTAAATCACTCTAAATCACAACTAAAAAGAATTTAAATCAATCCTTTAACGAAATAACAAAAGTAAAAAATAAATAACGGCACTTTTCAGTATTCAGCAACAGCAACAATAGCTTGTTTGTCGTATGTAGACTTTTGTCAACGTATTTTAATTGTTTTTCTTGAAAATTTTTTAAGTTTATGTTGGAAAATATATTTTTTTTTGCTTATATTAATAAAATTAGATTTGGAACAAAACTGTATCATCAGTTTTTTATTTAACGTTTTTCTATTTCTAAAATGGAAAAAATTGTGGTCGTACGTAGACTTTTGTCGGCCACTGTAAGTTAAACAATTTATTCATTACAAAATTGAAATAAATATTTGAAACGGGATTAAATCACAAATCAAAACGCATTGAAATTTATTTAAGTAAAAAAAAAAACAAAATAGTTTAATATATTTAAGTTTAAAAAAAATCATGAATATGTTTAAGTAAATATCTTGTAACGTGTTATCGAAGATTTGATTGTTTCGAGTGTTTATCGTTAACATAATATGAATATGTACGTATATATAATTACTTTAGATATATGATTTTATTAATTTAAGAAAAGTTATAAATTGATTATGAAAACAAAAATAAAGAACCTATTCATATTATTTCTTATATGTATAGTATTTTATAAATTAAATGAATGAACAATAACAAATGGTTGATAATATTAGAAAACAATATGCAACTTACATTATTAACGTCCAACGGTGTCAGCAGGCGCCGGTTGACAGTAGATCATAGTATTTTAGGATTTTAGAATATTAATTACGCTCAACCATATATTATTAACATTTTCATTTTAATGAAGTATCTGTGTTTGTGGATTGTGTTACTATTTCTGGCTTTAATTTCCGTTTGTAACAGAATCCACAGAACTGAAAATGTATAATTTAACGTATGAAATGGAGTGTAGAAGTAATGGAGTATCTAATATTTCATGGTTAGGAGCATTGGTATGATTTTAGAATGTATTAATAGTGAGTTTTTGTATGTATTATTCTGAATGTAATAGTCTATATGAGTTTGTTTAGGAGATTATCTTAAGATATTACACAATAAAATAAACTTAAGTGACCATGTCTTAAAAAAAATTAAATGATTAAATTTAAGTTAAAACAAAATTGGGAATTATCAATCTTTCAAATATCCAACCACCATTAAAGCAAGTTAAAAATTCGTTAATTTTATATTAAAAAAAAAATTATGTTTTAAGTTGATTAACAAATAAATCATAACCGGTATGATTTTGCACACGAAATTTAAATCTATACCAATAACTTTTAATATAATTGCACGTATCTCAAATGAGAATCAAAATGACATTTTAAGAACAATTTTTTCCAATTTTGACAATAAAAAAAATCAAGGCCAACTAGATCAAAAAAACTCTAAATATGAAAAAAATTTCAAATTTTTACAAAGTAAATTTTTTCTAGGCCAACTTAATCAAAATAAAATTTTGGGAAATACAAATAACATTTTATTTTTTTTTTTACAAAGTAAGTTTTTCTTTTCTACAGCCAAACAAAAATGTCAGTAAATTAAAAAAAAAGTAGAAAACTTGTCGGTTT
>OX451215.1:79009961-79109829 GCA_949628195.1 Phasia obesa
GAAATTTTTTATCATTAATACTTAAAAAAAAATTCTAAAAATTAACATAAGTAGCTACTAATAAACCTTTTCACAGTGTCCCAAAACGACAAATCTCAAGCAAAAGCCTTGAAAATTCACAATACGATGCAGAATTTTGTTGTCTGTCGAGCTGCTTACTTAAATTTTTTACATTTCTCAAAATTAATTTTAGGCCTAATGTCCGGCCAAAATTGGCAAAATACCCCTCTGTGTGTCGTAACAATGGCAAGTCCAGGCTGTAGTGAAATATGTAGTTTACATTAAAACTTCTTTATATAAAAAATAAAAATTGTAAATGAGTTACAGTTTTATTTAATTGCTGGAGCGAGCCCCAATATCATCGGCTAATTTCCCGTTTCCCGAGAAAATTTTCATAGTCATTAATGTAAAAAATAAATCAGTCAAGTGCGAGTTAGTCCTACACACGTAGGGTTCCGTACTATGTCTAGTACGCCTTTAAAAACTCAAGTTGTTAATTTTTTCATAACTTATGGGGCACCTTTTCTTTTTCAAATCAAAGTCATATTCGCGAAACTTGCATAGCTATTGGAACACCTCTAAATTTTAGGAATTGTTGTTATAACGGCCATGGTAATACACTTTCTATAAAAATATCTACCTACCTATTGCATTTCAAAAAATAAGGTAATATACGTAAACAATATGTCACTGATGGATCACCCTTTAATTTTTATTATTTGTTATAGTTTCCATAGTAATAAACCTCTTGTAAAAAACTTCAAGTGTTCACTTATTATTGTTCAAAACTTAGCCCATATACACGCAAAGCACGTCAATTTCGGAACACCCTTTAATTTTAAGGTTTAATTTAATAGAAAGCGAACATAGAGTTAATTACTGTCTGCAAATTTTAAGTGGTTGCCTCCTATAGCTCAAGAAATAAAGACATAACGGCAAATAACAGCTCACTTTCGTAAAACCCTATAAGTTTTAATATTTATTGCTATAGCGCCCACAGTTATAACACTTCTGCGAAAATTTCAAGAGTCTACCTATTATGGTTTCAAAACTTAGGCCTTATCCATGCAAATCACACCACTATCGGAACACCCTTTAATTTTTAGGTTATATTATTTTTTTATACTTATTTATATAGCGAACTAAGTTTTAATTACTGTTTTTAAATCTTGAGTCTATGCCTCCTACAGTTCACGAAATAAGCACATATTCGTGAATAACACCTCTCTATCGGAACACCCTATAAGTTTTAGTATTTGTTGCTATAGCGGCAACAGCTATACATCATCTGTGAAAATTTCAAGAGTTCCAGAGATAAAAGACGCTAACAGACGGATAGACGGACAGACATTGTAGCGAAAACAATAGGGTAACGTTTTTACACTTTGTATACGGAACCCTAAAAATGTGATAAAACTTTACGCAGTACAACAGTTCAATAGATTATTCATCTCACTCGAATCTGAAATTTTGCAACAATATTAAGTACAATATCTAGTGATTAATTGATAAATTTCTAAGACATATTTTGTAAACAAAATAATTAATTAAATACTTTTTCAGTATAAACAGTTCTGTTCTGAAAATTACAAGATTTTTGATCACGAACCAATTTCTTGTGCTTGTTCTCTACAAAACTATGAGAAAAAATATTTAAAGTTGAAACAAATGAAAGGGGCTGGAGTTTTATTGTTGCCTCGAATGGATTAAAAACAGTGCAAAAATGGGCATGTTAAAAAATTATTTTCGGCCCACAACATTTCGTACGCTTGGCAAGCTTTGGTGTAATTTATAAATACTTAATCTGCTGATAGTTTAAAAGTCAGTCGTAAGGTAGCTCTGGGTTGGGGAACACGTGCGTGCGTCATTGTCATTATCGCTTAAAGTCAATCAGGCCGTCCTTGTTGCTCGGCCTTCAAGTGGTTTACGTCGCACTCACACTGGCTGATTGCGTGGCAGCCAATAGCTGTACTGTTGTACTGTATTGGTGGTTGCTTTAATCATCCACGTGGTAATCGTTTTGGTTATCGTGTATAACCTATTAATTTTCATTAAATAAGTCAGACATTGGAGGAGTACCAGTTTTAAAAAAACTCAACTTTTCACTGGAGGAGAACCTTTAAACTCAATTTTTTCACTGGAGGAAAACATTAAACTCAAGTTTTTTCACTAGAGGAGCACCATTAATTTTACCTAGCTGAATTTGGAGTCTCACTTCCTTCACAGGGGGTGGAATCCATACCGTCACTATCGGCCTTAGTGGTAGTTCAGAGGCACATATAACCTCCAGCTTCGCCTCCGGACAAAGATCGCCGCATCTGCCAACTGCAGAACTTAGGAATTCAAAAGTCTTCCTGTTTCTGCAATTGACAACTTTGACACCCCTTTGACCAGTCCGCGCCCTGAAAGTCCATGTCCTCCGACCACCACTAGCTTTCGATATATCATCGAGGAGCCTATCTTCGATCAGCCGCCATAGATCCGTTCCTATCCTGCCATCAGGGTCGGACCGATCGATGACAGCTGCCTGAAGACCACCTTCCTGGCTCGTCGATTTCTTGGCTTTTTTCGAGGTGGAGGCTTGATCGTCACCAGACCTAATCCGCTTAGCTATCCCCTTATGGGGAGCCCTAGGCGGGCTCGGCTGGGTATTATCACCCCTCACCCCGAATTTTTAAAAAGGAGCTCGTTCCGAAGACTTGAGAACTTTGGTAAGCGAACCTTTGCCCACCCTACTACTACCGGAAAGGGAAGTGCATGCCGATGACGACCCTGTACCCTTACGGGAAACACTGGGGGCATCATCCACATGCAACACCCTTTTCTTGGGACAGGAGGCGCCTGCCTGTTTCACCCCATCACCTATACTAGGCAAAACCGGGGCTTCACTGACATTCGTCTCCTGTTCATTGGGATAGGATATGCCCAGGAGAGCACGGACTGGTCCGTAAATTCTCTCGAATTTTGCGACACTCTGACTGTGCTTCCTGAGCAGATGCCTCTCCCTGGCAGTGAACGACGTAGAGTCCCTTTTAGCCATCTTAGTTAGATAGTTTAAAGAGGCTCTCGTGCCGCTCATTGCCTTTTCTTCTTTAGTACGAACTTTACCTGGCTGTGATGGAATACCGACTCCCACCACAGCGTCCTGCCGTATGACGCTTCTCGAGCAAGAAGGCCGATCTGCATGAGCCCCCAAGAGACCCCCCTGTGCACTAAGCACCACAGAGGCAGGAGGCTCAGCCTCCAAACTCCGACCCTGAGTTGACACCTTATCGGTAGTCAGCTCCTCGTCGGAGCTCAGAGACAAAACCCCCAACCTCCGGGCAGCCTCGCCCCCCACAGAGGAATCTCTTGACATTTCCATCAGATCGACTCAGATCGACTCCACACGAGACGGTAAAAGTTAGTCTCTTGAAATTTTTCCCAAAAGTTACAAAATTTTCATACAGTTTTCACACGCTCTGTTATCAAGTATATAAAATAAAACTAAAACTTAAAGGGTATTCCGATAGGGACGTTTAATTTCCGCAGATGGCCTTCTTTTTGAACCGTAATAGGTAGAGAACTCAAATTAACACAGAGTGTTTAAAACTATGTCCGCTTAAACAACAAATATAAAGAAAATGAATAAAAAAAATTAAGGGCGTTGCAAAATTGACACGATTTTACGTATTTTTGTAGGAGTATTTTTGAACTAGAATATTATACAGTGTCTACTATAACAACAAGAAACAAAAATAAAATTAATAAAAATGAAAGGGAGCTTCCCAGAAGTTGGGTTTTAAAGACTTTCTAGTAATTTAGATACTTATCTAGTAATTTAGATACTTCATATTTTTACACGGTATGGAGTACTACGCTCCCTATAATAGTGCAAATAGTAATTATTAAAAGCAAGTAATAAAAACATACTGCGTCTTTCTAAATTTCCCATAAGATAAATTTTTATCATATTCATATATTTTAATGGCTTTGGATAATTATGAAATACAATTATCTTAATAGCGCTCCACGTATTAATGTCGTGATACTTAACTTACTTGTATTAAAAAGTACAAATACAATAGTATATTATTTTAACACGACGGTTTGCATGATGGCAACTACCTAGATAGTACCCTATTTTTGAGACTTAGGCCCATTATTATAACTTGCCAATAGCTAAAGTAAGCTAAGTAAGGAAAGCACTATCATCGTTATTATAACGAAAACGTACTTAACGCTCCAACAAAATCCTAACCTTAGCTATTGGCAAGTTATAATAATGGGCTTAAAGGCCCAACTATGATATGCATGAGCTAGTTTAAGCCAACTTAAGCAACTGTGCCATATAATCTACTTAACCAAACTTTTCGTTAAGTTTCGACAAATTTCATTTGCTTAAGCAAAGTACGAAACCGATCGCACATTCCGTACGGAAACAGCTGTTTGTGATTTGTATTATACATATGTATGTATATACATTCATAAAAAAATTGCAATAGAGAATAAAAGTGAACTAATTATTTACATATAAATTTAATATAAAATGTTTAAAAAAAGAAGTTTCTAAAGGGTGGTTAAATTTTAAGAACCGATGTTGATTTTGAATAAAATACAAATTATTTAGGAAATCATAGTCATTTCTTTTTATTTTGATAATGTCGGTATGGTTCAATTATGTATGGAACAAAATATCGGCCAAATGGCCGCCGTGACTTCGGCGGCGACCATAATAGCTAGACTCCTGAAATTTTCACAGAAGGTGTATAACTATGGCCACTATAGCGGCAATACTAAAACTTATAGGGTGTTCCGAAAGTCACATGTTATTTGATCTTATGTCTTCATTTCTTGACCTATAGGAGGCAACTATTTAAAATTTGCAGACAGTAATTTAAACTATGTTCGCGTTATAAGCAACTATACAATATTAAACCTAAAAATTAAAGGGTGTGCCGACAGTGACATGTTTTTAACGTATAGTAACTTATTTTTTTAATAGTAATAGAAAGAGAATTGCCATGACCACTATGACAAATAACAATATTTGCTTTGTAGGTAAATAGCCTTATTTTTTGAACCGTAATAGGTAGACTCTTGAAATGTTTCCAGTAGATGTTGTACTTCGGCCGCTGTAACAATTACTAATATCTAAAGGGCGTTCCATCAGTGACATGTTTTTCACGTATATTATCTTACTTTTTGAACCGCGATTATGACTTTAATTTTAAAATTAAAGGGTGACTCATAAGATATGAAAAAGTTAACAACTTGAATTTTTTAAGTTGTACTAAACATAGTAATTGAGATTCTATGCCGTTAATGTGCCGAATTATCTCATCCTTTAGCTCTTGAATTATTGCTGGCAACGACCTACACCTTTTCTTTCAAATAACCCCAAAGAAAGAAGTCCAACGGTGTCAAATCACATGATCTTGGCGGACAATTGACATCGCCACCACGTGAGATAACACGGCCATTAAATTTGCCGCGCAATAGAGCCATTGTTTCGTTAGCTGTGTTGCAAGTGGCAACGTCCTGTTGAAACCACATATCGTACACATCCATATCTTACAATTCGGGCCATAAAAAGTTCGTTATGATCTCACGATAGCGAACACCATTCACAGTAACTG
Organism: Phasia obesa; assembly: GCA_949628195.1. NCBI lineage: Eukaryota > Metazoa > Arthropoda > Insecta > Diptera > Tachinidae > Phasia > Phasia obesa. The sequence goes on from OX451215.1 coordinate 79,015,580, forward strand.
CCTGACCGGCCTCATTTTATTTTGGAATTGGTGGGTGAATTGGTTTCTCGGCAATCACTCTTGGATTAATCTTCGCCCAAATGCGGCAATTCTGCTTATTGACGAATCCACTGAGGTGAAAATGTGCGTGAAAAAATCACGAAGTGCACATAATAAACCCTTATCTCCAGATTATCAAACCAAAAATTTTATTTTCTTTTGGCTTTGAAAACGCTATAAAAAGCGTGAAAGAGTTGCTGAATTATCAGTTCTTCGTTGTGTTTCAATTAAAGAACATTATAAAACAATAACCAAACGATGAAATACTTTTTAATTTTGTCTCTAATTACTTTGGTCACTTATGCCGCTGGCAATACCAGATGCACTGGTTGTATTCACAAAAGAGAGGGAGCTGCTCTTAAGGAGTATGAACAAGTTCTCAACAGATCATTGAATAAATTGGATTTATACTATACGTAAATATCAAATAAAAAATTTAACTCAGTTTCCTAATACAAACAATATTTTATTACAATGGCGTTATTTAAGGCTTGTTAAAATCCATTCTGCTACTACACAAATGGTGGCTGGTACTAAAGACGTAATGAATGCGGATCTTAAGAATAAAGAGGGCGAGATCAAAAATTGTCATATTGAGATTATCTCTCAGCCCAGGTTAGAAAATGGCATCCATGTGACAATTGATTGTCCCGGTGAAGAGAAAGTAGTAAAGAGCCACAGTGCTTCAAATTAAAATTGTAACTAATGTTGAGCGTTTGTTTCGCTTAATGTAGTGTTCAATAAAATTGCAAAGTTCATATATAAAGAAAAAATACATTGTTTACATTTATTAATTTATATTTTTGAAATATGTTACAACGATTGTCTTAATAATTGCACATTGGGAAAAAAACGAAATATTTTTTCTAATAAATTTACCATTTTTGAATTACTGGTACTAATAAAAAAATTTAGGCCAGCATAGAAGATGTCCATCCGAGCAGAACTTATTATAACTCTTGGTATCCTAAGGAATCCTGTTTTTTACCCTTCACCACAGGTAGAAAAGTATATATACATATATGTTTCTCATTTCGTGTGTAATTTCTACAATATTCATTTCCGACCCCATAAAGTGTAAATATATATTCTGGATCCTTTACATAGAGAAGTTGATTAAGCGATGTACGTCAAAGTATTTGGTAGGAATCACACACATAACTCTGACTTATAAACTAGCGCAACTACCTACCAGCCTACCGGGGCCGGCCTACACTAGCTTCAAAAAATAAAAGTCCTACTTGACACCAGAGGCGCTGAAATACTGAAATATATATATATATATATATATATATATATATATATATATATATATATATATATATATATAACAAGAGTTATATATATATAAAATCGGATAAAACGTATTTATCTTACCATCCTAAATTTTTTCTTTTTTTTTAATTCATTTTGATTTTTATATACCAAATACTTTCTTTCTAGTAAATATTACAAGCTTGGGGTAAAAATTATAAAATAGATTTATTTCAACTTTATATATCAAACCAAACACAGAATTTTTATAAAATTTTTTTATTTCAGTTTAATGTAATAAAAAAAATAGTTCATTTACAGTATAACTTTACTTAGAGTTATAATACATTTTCTTTATTTAAGTTTAATACAATAAAAATAAAAAATACATAGTTCATATACAGCGTAACTTTAATTAATTAATAAAAATCTAACAACTTTTTCACACGATGAGTTTAATATTAACTCCTGACGTGGGTATCTGAATACTTCAATATTTTTAGGCCCATTATTATAACTTGCCTTTAGCTAAAGTTAGGATTTTGTTGGAGCGATAAATAGTTCTTAGTTATTAAAAGGAAGCTAAAAATCACTTTTAAATATCAAGTTAAAGCATTGAGCATTATCCTCATTATTATAGCGGAAAACTAGTTATCGCGTCAACAAAATCCTAACTTTAGCTAAAGGCAAGTTATAATAATGGGCCTTAATGTGATAAGAGCTATATGCATTTATAATTTTGTGTGCCTGAAAGTTTTCCAAAAATACTGTATTCATTTCTTGAACAACCAAAAATAAATTGCTCTGGGTTTCATAAAACATTAATAAAATTTTCATAACAATATCGTTTTCACACTTTACATAAAAATTTTGCTCAAATAAAGATCCGTTATATGTTACACTTTTAACTTTTGCAAAATTAATTAATTAATTAATTTTTTTCTGAATAAATGAAATTTGTTAACAAAGAGATGTTAAATAAACATATTTTATATAATTAATACCATTCATATACAAATTAATAATTATTTTTAATAATTTTAAGAAAATTTCGAAAGAAAAATGTAAAATTTTTTGTTGTTTGTGTAATTTTGGCCAAAAGTACTAAAAAATATAGCAGTGTGCATCACTTAACTCTTGCACAATAAAATGCTCTTTCTTTTTAATTACGATTATAATACAACGCCCTTTTTGTTTCTTATATCGGTTGGTTAAATTTTAAGGGCCGATGTTGAATGTGAACCACACCTACACGTCAAGTTTTTTTCTGCATTTAGTTTGACATTTCTCAATTTCAGGCTAACCCAATTTAAACCATGTAAAGATACACAATCGAGCAATGCGATAAAGTTATTCAGGCTTATTATGAAAATGGGCGTTCAAATCAAAATGTATATCGTGCACTTCGTGATTTCTTCACGGCACATTTTCACATCAGTTGATTCGTCAATAAGCAGAATTGCCGCATTTGGGCCCGAATTGGAAGATATGGATGTGTACGATATGTGGTTTCAACAGGACGTTGCCACTTGCCACACAGCTAACAAAACAATGGCTTTATTGCGCGGCAAATTTAATTGCCGTGTTATCTCACGTGGTGGCGATGTCAGTTGTCCGCCAAGATCATGTGATTTGACACCGTTGGACTTCTTTCTTTGGAGTTATTTGAAAGAAAAGGTGTAGGTCGATGCCAGTAATAATTCAAGAGCTAAAGGATGAGATAATTCGGCACATTAACGGCATAGAATCTCAATTACTATGTTTAGTACAACTTAAAAAATTCAAGTTGTTAACTTTTTCATATCTTATGAGTCACCCTTTAATTTTAAAATTAAAGTCATAATCGCGGTTCAAAAAGTAAGATAATATACGTGAAAAACATGTCACTGATGGAACGCCCTTTAGATATTAGTAATTGTTACAGCGGCCGAAGTACAACATCTACTGGAAACATTTCAAGAGTCTACCTATTACGGTTCAAAAAATAAGGCTATTTACCTACAAAGCAAATATTGTTATTTGTCATAGTGGTCATGGCAATTCTCTTTCTATTACTATTAAAAAAATAAGTTACTATACGTTAAAAACATGTCACTGTCGGCACACCCTTTAATTTTTAGGTTTAATATTGTATAGTTGCTTATAACGCGAACATAGTTTAAATTACTGTCTGCAAATTTTAAATAGTTGCCTCCTATAGGTCAAGAAATGAAGACATAAGATCAAATAACATGTGACTTTCGGAACACCCTATAAGTTTTAGTATTGCCGCTATAGTGGCCATAGTTATACACCTTCTGTGAAAATTTCAGGAGTCTAGCTATTATGGTCGATTTGGCCGATATTTTGTTCCATACATAATTGAACCATACCGACATTATCAAAATAAAAAGAAATGACTATGATTTCCTAAATAATTTGTATTTTATTCAAAATCAACATCGGTTCTTAAAATTTAACCACCCTTTAGAAACTTCTTTTTTTAAACATTTTATATAATGAATTTATGTGTAAATAATTAGTTCACTTTTATTCTCTATTGCAATTTTTTTATGAATGTATATACATACATATGTATAATACAAATCACAAACAGCTGTTTCCGTACGGAATGTGCGATCGGTTTCGCACTTTGCTTAAGCAAATTAAATTTGTCGAAACTTAACGAAAAGTTTGGTTAAGTAGATTATATGGCACAGTTTCTTAAGTTGGCTTAAACTAGCTCATGCATATTATAGTTGGGCCTTTAAGCCCATTATTATAACTTGCCAATAGCTAAGGTTAGGATTTTGTTGGAGCGATAAGTACGTTTTCGTTATAATAACGATGATAGTGCTTTCCTTACTTAGCTTACTTTAGCTATTGGCAAGTTATAATAATGGCCCTAAATCTCAAAAATAGGGTACTAACTAGGTAGTTGCCATCATGCAAATCATCGTGTTAAAATAATATACCTTTGTATTTGTACTTTTTAATACAAGTAAGTTAAGTATCACGACATTAATACGTGGAGCGCTATTAAGATAATTGTATTTCATAATTATCCAAAGCCATTAAAATATATGAATATGATAAAAATTTATCTTATGGGAAATTTAGAAAGACGCAGTATGTTTTTATTACTTGCTTTTAATAATTACTATTTGCACTATTATAGGGAGCGTAGTACTCCATACCGTGTAAAAATATGAAGTATCTAAATTACTAGATAAGTATCTAAATTACTAGAAAGTCTTTAAAACCCAACTTCTGGGAAGCTCCCTTTCATTTTTATTAATTTTATTTTTGTTTCTTGTTGTTATAGTAGACACTGTATAATATTCTAGTTCAAAAATACTCCTACAAAAATACGTAAAATCGTGTCAATTTTGCAACGCCCTTAATTTTTTTTTTATTCATTTTCTTTATATTTGTTGTTTAAGCGGACATAGTTTTAAACACTCTGTGTTAATTTGAGTTCTCTACCTATTACGGTTCAAAAAGAAGGCCATCTGCGGGAAATTAACGTCCCTATCGGAATACCCTTTAAGTTTTAGTTTTATTTTATATACTTGATAACAGAGCGTGTGAAAACTGTATGAAAATTTTGTAACTTTTGGGAAAATTTCAAGAGACTAACTTTTACCGTCTCGTGTGGAGTCGATCTGAGTCGATCTGATGGAAATGTCAAGAGATTCCTCTGTGGGGGGCGAGGCTGCCCGGAGGTTGGGGGTTTTGTCTCTGAGCTCCGACGAGGAGCTGACTACCGATAAGGTGTCAACTCAGGGTCGGAGTTTGGAGGCTGAGCCTCCTGCCTCTGTGGTGCTTAGTGCACAGGGGGTCTCTTGGGGGCTCATGCAGATCGGCCTTCTTGCTCGAGAAGCGTCATACGGCAGGACGCTGTGGTGGGAGTCGGTATTCCATCACAGCCAGGTAAAGTTCGTACTAAAGAAGAAAAGGCAATGAGCGGCACGAGAGCCTCTTTAAACTATCTAACTAAGATGGCTAAAAGGGACTCTACGTCGTTCACTGCCAGGGAGAGGCATCTGCTCAGGAAGCACAGACAGAGTGTCGCAAAATTCGAGAGAATTTACGGACCAGTCCGTGCTCTCCTGGGCATATCCTATCCCAATGAACAGGAGACGAATGTCAGTGAAGCCCCGGTTTTGCCTAGTATAGGTGATGGGGTGAAACAGGCAGGCGTCTCCTGTCCCAAGGAAAGGGTGTTGCATGTGGATGATGCCCCCAGTGTTTCCCGTAAGGGTACAGGGTCGTCATCGGCATGCACTTCCCTTTCCGGTAGTAGTAGGGTGGGCAAAGGTTCGCTTACCAAAGGGCTCAAGTCTTCGGAACGAGCTCCTTTTAAAAAATTCGGGGGGAGGGGTGATAATACCCATCCGAGCCCGCCTAGGGCTCCCCATAAGGGGATAGCTAAGCGGATTAGGTCTGGTGAGGATCAAGCCTCCACCTCGAAAAAAGCCAAGAAATCGACGAGCCAGGAAGGAAGTCTTCAGGCAGCTGTCATCGATCGGTCCGACCCTGATGGCAGGATAGGAACGGATCTATGGCGGCTGATCGAAGATAGGCTCCTCGATGATATATCGAAAGCTAGTGGTTGGTCGGAGGACATGGACTTTCAGGGCGCGGACTGGTCAAAGGGTGTCAAAGTTGTCAATTGCAGAAACAGGAAGACTTTTGAATTCCTAAGTTCTGCAGTTGGCAGATGCGGCGATCTTTGTCCGGAGGCGAAGCTGGAGGTTATATGTGCCTCTGAACTACCACTAAGGCCGATAGTGACGGTATGGATTCCAGCCCCTGTGAAGCCGGTGAAGTCCATGCTGTCAATATTGGCCAACCAAAACAAAGGTCTCAACACGAGCCAGTGGAAGCTGATAGCCTCGCTGGCTTGTAAGGAGAACATGGGTAGGGACTTCCGGTTTGCTGTGGACCAGGAGTCTCTAAAATTTCTAAAGACGAAGTAGGGTATCGTCACTTTCGGTTTACAGCGAGTCAGATTTAGGATACCGAGATCTGATGAACCCAAGGAGTCTGCTAGTGGTGCAACTAAACCTGCACCACAGTGAAGCAGCCTCAGCCGAAATGATGTTAAACCTCACAGAAGTCGCAAGCAGACGTTGCTCTCATCCAGGAGCCCTGGATTGATAAAAACAGGGTCTGCGGACTGAGGGCGGCAGGCTACACCCTGTATGTCCCAATTACAGAGTTACAGAGGACAAGGTAAGAACCTGTATAATCGCCAAAAATGTGCTTAAATTAAAACTTCTTAATTCTTTCAGTTGCGGCGATGTGACGGCAGTCTGTGGAGAGGCTAAAGGTGGACAGAGTCTCATTCTAGCCTCGGTCTACATGCTCTATGAGGCCGATAACCCACCGGGCATGCGTGTAAAGGAGCTAACCAGGTACGTTAGTAGATGGAAAGCTAACCTAGTACTTGGCTCTGATGCCAATGCTTACCACAGTCAATGGGGAAGCAGCAACATCAACACCAGGGGTGAGTTGGTCTTTGATTTTCTTACTACTAATAACCTTATTATAACTAACAAGGGGAAATATTCCGACGTTTAGTAATAGGGTTAGGGAGGAAGTTATAGATATCACTTTGACCAACAACAGGGATCTAGTAGTAGATTGGAGGGTTTCTACGGACTGTTCCTTTTCGGACCATAGTAGAATTTCCTTCAAACTGAACTTTAGTAAACCAAAGTGTAACCCTTATTTAAATCCCAGGAAAACAAATTGGGATCTATTCAGGGTTAATGTGGAGTCTAAGCTGGTTGATACTTCCTTATGTGGACAGTCACAAAGTGAAGTGGATGCAGTGGTGACTAGGGTGACACAAGTCTTTAGGGAGAGTTTTGAGCTGACATGCCCAAGAACCTTCCCGGGCAAAAGGGAACAGCCCTCCTGGTGGACCAAGGATCTAAAGGATCAAAGGCCGACGATTAGAAGGCTCTTCAACAGGGCAAAACTCACGCGTAAGATTGAAGACTGGGACAGCCATAGAATAGCTTTCAATAAGTACAAGGGATCTCTTAAGAGGGCGAAAAGGGACTCGTGGACTAAGTACTGCGAATCCATTGATTCGGTCAGCGAGTTATCAAGGTTTAGACGTATACTATCCAAGGACCCTAGGGAAATCGGATATATATAAAAGCTTGATGGCTCATGGACCGAATCTAGCTCTGAGACTCTGGAGCTACTTATGAACACGCACTTCACGGGCTGTAGAGGTTTACGAGTCGATTATTCGGTTAGGGATTTGTACCCTAGTTTGGTAGGGAGATCAGAGGAGGCGATCAAGGATTTAGTAACTGTGGACAACGTTGTATGGGCGATTAATACCTTCGAGCCTTATAAATCCGCTGGCCCGGATGGTATTTTTCCGGCCATAATGCAAAACGTCCCAATACATATCTTCAGGCTGTTTAGGGACATCTTTAGGACGTGTTTGGCAATTGGTGGAGAGAAGTTTGGGTAACATTTATACCCAAGGCTGGTAAGGCAAGCCACTCGAAGCCAAAGGACTTCAGACCTTATTAACCTATCGTCGTTTCTGCTGAAAACGTTAGAGCGTGTTATCGATCTGCACCTAAGGAACACAATTGACCCGCACGTCATTAGTGACGCTCAGCATGCTTACCTTAAGGGTAAATCAGTTGAGAGTGCGCTTTATAATGTGGTTAGGTATATTGAGCGCGGCTTACAGGATAAGGAATATACGTTAGCGGCGTTCTTAGATATTGAAGGTGCCTTCAACAATGTTACTTTGGAGGCTATTAGGGAATCCCTAGTAGATCCCAACATCCAGGACTTCATAGTGGAGTGGATTATCCGTATGCTTATCAGTAGAGCTGGTGTCTGGACATGTTGTAGAAGGGGAAGAGGTCACTCTGTACGTCGACAGCCAGGCGGCGCTTAAAGTCTTGAAAAGACACAAGGTCACATCTAGGCTGGTAGGTGATTGTAAAAAGGCTATCGACGCACTGACGGACAAGTATAGGGTTAGATTGTGTTGGGTTCCGGGCCATTGTAATGTTGAGGGCAACGAGATTGCTGATGAATTTGCGAGACTGTGCTCGGAAGGGGTAAATTCAATTAGGGTAGAATCGGTTAAGCCACCGATTAGTCACTACTATAGGATGATATCAGACTGGGTAGTCAGGAGAATCAACGTGTCTTGGGAAGTAAGGGGGGATTGCAGAGTGTCAAGGTCAATCTGGCCTCGACTGGACGCTGCGAAAACCGAGATACTTCTGGGTCTAGACAGGAAGGTTCTAAGAGCCGTTATAGCGTTGATCACAGGTCATTGCGCCATTAGGACAATGGCTAGAAACTGGGTCGTCGGCACACCAGATTTCTATAGGTTGTGCGAGGATGAGGAGGAGCTGGAAACTGTTGAGCACGTCGTGTGTCACTGCCCGGGTGGCTGAGGAAGCATAATAAGTCTCTCTTTTTCCCCATAGTTTTTCTTAGTTTTATTGTAGTTTAGCTGAAGGGAATCACAATGGACCAATAGGTCTCTGAGTGGATGTGCCATGTTTGGCACAACCCTTCCAAACTTTTACCGTTCGAGAGATAGGGTAATGTTTTTACCCTAAAAACTGTCATGTGAAAGATTGGATTTCCTGTTGCATTCCTTTATGTGCGTTCAGAATAATTAATTTTTTTACGCTAAAATATTTAACCAAACTGCCAACAAATAATAATTTGTTTACAAACCCACCCCGCCATGTATTTTATTTGAGGGCGTAATACTGCATGTAGAGCTAGAAAATTATTGAACAGTGGATACCGCGTATCGAGTATTTGGTAAGTTTTTGAGTACTTAATACACAAAAGTAGTTAATCGATACTATAAGGTTAGTATTTTTAGAAATAAACTAAACTGAATAACTGTTGCTATTGTTTTTTTTTTTTTTATTGTTTATTTCTCATACATTCAATAACATAATTTAGCTATAAATAAACAAATAGTTCACTAAAATCTAATACGCACTGGTCCATAGTCGAACACTCTAGCATATAAAATATAAAATAAGGATTCTTTTACAATATTGTTATTTTTAAATGTATTTAAGTATACAATGTGATGTTTCAGATATAATGAAAAATATGTAAAAAAAAAACATTATTTTATTATCAGTTTTTAGTTAAAAAAGTAGTCATAAAAATTAAAAAAAAAGAAAAAGGTTTAGCTATTAATCCACCAATATCTATTTACATTTCGTTCCTCTTTGTCAACGTCGACAATACTAGTATCAAATCTTAATTCATTATTAGAAATAATATTTGGAGGGAATGATTTGTCATTAGCTCTTCTGTGCAAATGGTAGAAAACTGGAATTCCATGCTTGTTTTACACGGAAGTATTAAGTACTAATTAAAAAAAAAAATATATTAGGGTCGATTTGTATGGAGGTAAAAAAATCGCTCAACGTATAATGAAAATCGTATTCTAGGGATCAAAATAAGAAACTTTTCCCAAGGAACCATACCTCTAAAATTAATTTTGATGTCCCGGAATTTGACTCAAAGGGACAAATTTTGAATCCCACTTGGACCAATTTAGAGTGCCCCAATTGAGTCCAAATGTATGACGGACCCCCACTAACTTTGGAGGGTTGACCCGCCCATGCCAGTGGCACACCCCCTGGAACCACCCCTGGGGGTTACCCCATACCAAAATTTCAAAAAATCACAATTTTTGGTACTTTACAAGATATAATTAGCGAAATGGCTATGTTTTTTTCTTTTTGGAGTTTATTTTTCTCTTTAGAAATTTATTTAGATTAAAAAAGAAAAACTGTGCTGCTCATAAATTTTAGACGGGAATTGTGATACTTGCAGTACGATGTTGAAAGCACAAATTTAAATTAAAAGTGAATTCTTGACGAGTCATCCAACATGTGTTCATCAAGCACACATACATGATTTTGAAATCCACCAATTTAATAATGTCTAGGCCACTTAAGGAACTGTATATGTCTAGTCTGCTTAAAGAGAAATTGTTCTAGATGTGGTTTACTCTCATTGGACACAGAGTAAGGGTAGTTGCCTCTTTCTTTTTTTTTTTTTTTTATTCATTATTCCGTTAATTTGTGTTGTTGCATTTAACAGAATTCATGAAACATTTGGTATAAGCATGCAATAAAAAACTGAGTTTTTATTGACAGGAAATAATAGAAAAATTTTAAATTTTTGTTTGTGCACCATTTATTCTCGGTTTATTTTCGGATTAATAAGGCAATTTTGAAAAAGTTTCGAAATGTCGTAACAATGGCAAGTCCAGGCTGTAGTGAAATATGTAGTTTACTTTATATAAAATAATAGAAAAAATTGTAAATGAGTTACAGTTTTGTTTGATTGCTGGAGCGAGCCCCCATATCATCGGCTAATTTCCCGTTTCCCGAGAAAAGTTTCATAGTCATTAATGTAAAAAAAAATGTGATAAAACTTTACGCAGTACAACAGTTCAATAGATTATTCATCTCACTCGAATCTATAGAACTATCAACTAGCAATTGTGACAGACAAAAATACCTAAACGTTTTTAATTTGTTTGAAAAAGAACTTGAGTTACTGGAAGCCAGAAACATCGGAATCTTATTTATCTTTATAATGCTATGTTAACTATTAATCCTACCTCAATGAAAAGTAAAATGGTTTTTTATATCGCCCGAAATTTTGCAACAAAATTAAGTACAATATCTAGTGATTAATTGATAAATTTCTAATGACATATTTTGTAAACAAAATAATTAATTAAATACTTTTTCAGTATAAACAGTTCTGTTCTGAAAATTACAAGACTTTTGATCACGAACCAATTTCTTGTGCTTGTTTTCTACAAAACTATGAGAAAAAATATTTAAAGTTGAAACAAATGAAAGGGGCTGGAGTTTTATTGTTGCCTCGAATGGATTAAAAACAGTGCAAAAATGGGCATGTTAAAAAATTATTTTCGGCCCACAACATTTCGTACGCTTGGCAAGCGTTGGTGTAATTTATGAACACCTAATCTGCTGATAGTTTAAAAGTCAGTCGTAAGGTATCTCTGGGTTGGGGAACACGTGCGTGCGTCATTGTCATTATCGCTTAAAGTCAATCAGGCCGTCCTTGTTGCTCGGCTTTCAAGTGGTTTACGTCGCACTCACACTGGCTGATTGCGTGGCAGCCAATAGCTGTACTGTTGTACTGTATTGGTGGTTGCTTTAATCATCCACGTGTAATCGTTTTGGTTATAGTGTATAACCAATTAATTTTAATTAAATAAGTCAGACATTGGAGGAGTACCAGTTTTAAAAAACTCAACTTTTCACTGGAGGAGAACCTTTAAAATCAATTTTTTCACTAGAGGAAAACCATTAAACTCAAGTTTTTTCACTAGAGGAGCACCATTAAACTCATTAATTTTACCTAGCTGAATTTGGAGTCTCACTTCCTATACAAAAGTATAGGTCGCGCTGCAGATTTTGGAGGAAGCTAAGGCAATCACACCTTGGCGCTTTGGTCTCGTACCTTTGCCATTTACCAATTTTTTGAACGAAATCCAAAAAAATAGTTTAAAAGTAAAAAAATTATAACCAACTACAAAGGAATGAATATAATTTTGCAAAATAAGCGTCCTTTAAGATTTGTAATTCCCTTATGAATATATTTCTACAAAAGTAATAAATTATTTCGAAATTTATTATAAAAATGACAACAAAGATCTTATAAAAATTTTTAACGTTCGTATTTTCGTTATGTTAATGTTAGTTGAAGACGGCAAAGTATAACGTACCACGGATTCTATGTGTCTCGGCCCTTAAAAGGCAATTTTTCTTCTTTTATACTATGACCCATAGTACTGTGACGATGAAAGTCGGCATGACTTGTTTTCAACGTACATTTATATATTGTGATTATGTTGATATTGCTGTGTTATTGTCTTTATCTTGAAATACTTTTTTATGGCTTTTATATTTTTGTTATTGTATTTGTATTGAAATACTTTTTTATTGAAGTTATATTTTAATATTCAAATCATTATTTGAATTTAACGGATAAAACGCGCCATCTGAGGGCAACATTAATAGTTAATTTAGAGCACATCCACTTTGAAATTCATATTTTTTTGTGGCTAAACGAATAAAGATTTTGTATTGATTTTTTTTCTGTGAAAGGCCCTATTAGTAGCTACTTATGTTAATTTTTATAAACAATTTTTTTAATTTTTAATGATAAAAAATTTTGTTCAAAATTTAAAAAAAGGTTTTTTTTTGTAAAATTGTTTTTCAAAAAAAGAAGTGAAAAGCTTTTTAAGAATGATCTCCATCGCGATCCTAAAAATGTTATATATCACAATAAAATTTACGATCTTTACTTTTATACTGTTTGCGCGTTTTTGCGCCATTTTTTTTTTTGCGATTTTTTGAAAATTTTATCTTTTTATGTTTTTTCTTATCTTGGATAGGTAAATACGAGTAAGAAACCTTTTTATATTCATAAAATGTTTTAGTTTTTAATAACTAAAGTTAGATACTTTTTCTTTAAATCATTACCTGTACAAAAAACAATTTAAATATCAAAAGAGATATAGACGTAGATGCCCTTTCTTTCGGACTATCTAGTTTGCACGCCAGAATTCGCCTATTTGAGAGCATATTAGACCTGTCATATAAACTGACAGTGAAAAAATGCCAAATAAAATCTTATGCGGACAAAGCCATTGTTAACGCGAGGAAAAAAAATATCCAAGAAAAATTTAGAACTGAATTTGGGCTAATGGTGGTGGGTGTGCCGAAAGCTGGATTTGGAAACACCAACGATGGTAACACTAGCAGAAGATTTTTTTCCAATCCTGAATTAGCTACAGAAATAACTGGAATTGAGTTTGATTTCATATACCGAATCAAGGTTATTATTGAAGTAATATCAAGTGGTCACAAAATGCAAATGCACGAGTTTGCCAATTATTGCTTAGATACTGCAAAACTTGACGTTTCTCTATATGAGTGGCATCCTATGACACTTACAATGCACAAGATTTTAATACATGGTGCAACTGTTATGAATGAGGCATTGTTGCCCATTGGGCTGTTATCAGAAGAAGCGGCTGAGGCACGAAACAAAAATTTCCGGCTTTACAGGCAGAATTTGGTTAGAAAGTTTTTAAGGATTCAGTGTAACATAGATCTTATTCATAGGCTTTTGCTAAGTTCTGACCCAATCTTTACTAGTATAAGACCCACTCCAAAAAAAGGTCATTACCTTTTACGAAAGAAGTACCATGGCACTCATCATCATCTTAGTGCAAAGGAGAAGTTGTTTTAAATAAATTAATTGTTATAATTTTAAATAAAATTTATAGTTACAATCATAAATAAGTTATTACTATGAATAAATTAATTATTTTCCGATAAATAAAATTCTATTAAGTAACAAATTACAAAATATTTTTTTAATAATATTTTTGGGAGGCGGGGATTGGTTAGGCATTGGAAAGCTTAAAAATGAATATTTTTAGGAAATTGGCAAAGAAAATAAAATTTTTTTTTTTACAGGGACGTTTTGGGGGTGGGATTGCCCATAAAAATTAATTTTTATGGTCTTAAGAAGTATGTAATAATGTAATAATTACATGATTTTTTCAAATAATTTTTTATTTCACCGCCCACAAAAGGGGGCGGGGCTAAAAATGGCATTTCAGAATCTCAACTTTAAGTTTTTGAATATTCTTTGACCTTAAAAGTTGTAATTGCTAAACAAAATGACGGGAAAATTAAAAAAAAAACTTGCATTTTTCAGAGGTAGGAGTTCTTCCACAGGGAACTTTTTTCTCCTTGGTCTGATTTTCCCTATTTTATAGCCAATGACCATAACAGATTTTTCTGCAAAGTTTCATTAACCTAGGGGCACTCTTAAGGCCATTCGCTCGAAGCCGAAGGACTTCATACCGATTAGTATTATTTATTTAGGATTAAAGGCCCCAAGTTATATAGTTATAAAGTTATATAGGCTATTTTACAAATAAATTTTAAAAATATATTATTTACTTATACAAAACGCATAATTCCTTTTTCAATTTATTAAATAAATATTTTATGATCGACTCATAAAATATTTATTTTCAAAAAATATAGTAATCTAAACAGATTACTATTGGTAAGTTTTTTAAATTTCCTGAACAAAAAACCCAGATTCTTATCCCCAAAATTTAAAAAACCAAATGAAAAGTTCATTAATTCTAGAAAGCAAGAAAAAAACCAAATTTTTAACAAATAATTCTTGCAAAAAAAACCGACTTCAAAACAGACAAACTTAAAATCATGTTTCTTTAACACGGTAATTACATATACAATGATTATATTATACTCGAGGAAGATTGTAGCGGGATTTTTTAAATGTCGTAGCACAAACTGTCAATTCAAATAAAAAAAAATTAATTTTTGAATTCAATAATCTAAAGCAAATATCAGTCGATTTTCTACCAGTGGAGCAATGCTTCCGCAGTATATAGGGGTAAAAGATCCCAGGGTGCTGGTCTTTTTTCAGGTCAAACCAATGCCAAACGATGTCTTTGTACAGCGGATCAAAAGTTTACCTATATACATAAAATTACACTAACTATAGATATATATAGATAGGGCCATATAGGTCAAATTACATCAATTATGGGAACACCCTGTAATTTCCGAATTCAAATTTTATACTTGTTATAGCGGTCGTAGCAATACAAGTTCTTTGTAAATTTCAACCGCCTGTCTGTAACGGTTTAAAATTTTGGCCATATACATACATCAAATTACATAAACTATTGCGACACCCTGTAATTTATAATTTTAAATATTTATACATATTATAACAGACATAGTAATGGAAATTCTGTCTAATTGTTAAGTGTTTGTCAATAACTGTTCAAAAGATAGGGTCATATATATCAAATGACGTCACCTATTGGGGCACCCTTTAAATTCAAATTTTAATATAAATAATTGTTAAAGAAGACTTTGTCACACAGATTCTTTGTAAATTTTAACTTTGTGTCCATATACATCAAATTACATCAACTATTGGGTCACCCTTTAATTTCCAATTTTAAATAATTATACTTGTTGTTATACCAGACATAGTAGTAAACATTCTGTCTATTTTTCAAGTGTTTTTCTATAACGGTTCCAAAGATGAGGACATAATGGTCAAATTACATCAATAATGGGGACACCCTTTAATTTATAGATCCAAATTTTATACTTGTTGTAATAGCGGACTAAGCAATATAGGTTCTTTGTAAATTCCAACTGTCTTTAGATAACAGTTGAAAAGTTCGGCCATATATATCACTTTTACATTAACTATTGGGACACCCTTTAATTTCCAAATTTATATTTTACACTTGTTATTATAGCGGACTTAGCAATACAAGTTCTTTCTAAATTTCAACTGTCTGTCTATAACGGTTCAAAAGTTTGGCCATATATATATCCAAATAAACCAAGTAATGGGACACCCTTTAATTTCTAATTTAAAATATTTATACTTATTATAACAGCCATAGTAACGAACATTCTGTGCAACTTTCAAGTGTTTTTGTCTATAACGGTTCAAAAGATAGGACCATAAAGGTGAAATTACGTCACCTATGGGGGATCACCCTTTAATTTTTAATTTTATTTTTTAATTAATTTTTGTTATTGGGAGCTATAGTGATACGCACTTTTTTTAATTTTAAATTGGTTACCTACAAAGTTCATAATACTCGTAAAAAACATGTATGTTGTATGGGGACACTCTTTAATTTTTAAAATTTTAAACTTCTTTTAATATGGGACCAATCTGTAGCCATAACCTTTCTAATAGCGAAAAAATTTTTAAAATCGGTTCAGAAATGACCGAGTTCTCAAGGCACAAACATACAAAAAAAAGCAACACACAGACGAGTTGATAACCTCCTTCTTTTTTGAAGTCTGTTTAAAACATAGTAACCATTTCAAATTAAAAACTACTTTTCTTTTTCTTTCTATTTTCTACATTAAGGGTTGCCATTGGATATCATTCATAATGTATAAAATATAAAATAATATAATGTTTAAAATATAATTAAATTATAAAAAACCCAATAGCTATTAAACAAATTTTTTATGTTCTTAAATTCATGTTCTTTTGAAAGCATTTTAATACCACATATGTATCTTATACTTTGCTCGTTTTGCCTTTTCTTCTGAAAACACTAGTGCTTGTATTCTATTTACACCTAAGGAACACAATTAACTCGCATGTCATCAGTGACGCTCAGCATGCTTACCTTAAGAATAAATCGGTTGAGAGTGCGCTTTATAATGTTACTTGGTATATAGAGCGCGGTTTGCAAAATAGGTATTATACGTGGTTTTCTCAGATATTGAGGAAGTCTTCAACAATGTTGAACTGGAGGCTGTTAGGGAATCACTAATAGATCTTAATATCCAGGATTGAATTGGATTATTCGTATGCTTAGCAGCAGAATTATCAACTCTCTAGGAGGCGACTGTTTAAGAAAGCAAGTTGCTAGAGGAACGCCGCAGGTTGGAGTTTTTTATTACCACTACTGTGGTTGCTGGTGGTGAACGTTATTTTGCTGTAATTTGATACAAAGGGGATTAAAATAGTGGCTGGTAAAGGGAAGTCATGCAAGCTGCTCTTGAAGAACTGTCTTCCTGGTCTCGAGCAAGTGATTGGGGCTTGACGGGGAAAAATTAAGTTCGTTCTTTTCACCGGGAGATACACAAGGTGGTAGGTTTCAGACTACCTAAAGTCAATGGTGTGGAGTTAAAACTAGCAAGTGAGGCTAAATAACTAGCAAGTGAGCTAAATAAATTGATTTGGAGTAGTAACATTCAGGAGAAACTCGAGAAGGGTCCAAATGCCTACTACGCCTATAAGAACTCCATAGGTAACAACTGGGAAATACGACCAAAGTTTGTAAATTGGAATTACAAGTCGTTTGTACGACCCATTGTTTCGAATGGATGTGCTGTTTGGTGGGAGTTATTGAGAACGGAGTCTCATAGGAAAACTCTTGCCAAGGTCCAGAGATGTGCTTCGAAGGTGTGCAAGGTGAAGTACCCCTCAAGCAGCTTTGGACATCATTCTGCACCTACTTCCCATTCAGGGCTTTCTGATCGGAATGGCGGCGAGAAGTTTGCTTAGAATTTTTGAATCCGGGTTGGTGAGGTCGAGTAACATAGGACACACAAATATTCTACTTAAGGTCGGACTGAACGGACCGCATCCCTTAACTCCTGGGCTAACGGACTTTATGGTCACTGAGCTTGATTTCATTAGAATACTCTTGGTTGTATTGCCAAAAAGGGAAGACTGTTTTGGGTCTGTTAAACGGCGTGGACGGCGTTGCGGTGTTAACAGATGATTCAAAGATATAAGCGGTCAACAGTGCTGGTGTCCACGTTCTGGGAACTAGAACACGCATGTTGTACAGAATTTCAGATTAATGTAGTATGTTGCAGGCAGAGGTGATAGCGGTTTTGAAAGCTACAGAGCTGTTTTCTGGACAAGACTTATAGGGTGTGCCGATAGAGACATGTTATTCACTTATATGTGTTTACTTCTTGTAAATTTACAATTTACAAACAACAATTAAAAATTTGTTCGGTATAAATAAGTATCAAAAAATAAACCTTAAAATTAAAGGTTGTTCCGATAGTGACGTGATTTGTATGTATGTGGCCTAAGTTTTGAACGATAATAGGTAGACTCTTGAAATTTTTACAGGAGGTGTATTACTATGGCCACTATAACAAATATTAAAATTTAAAGGGTGTTTATAGTGATGTAGTTTTCGCGAATATCATCTTAATTTTTTAAACGTGAATTTCTACAGCGTGTGTAAATTTATGTCCGCTATAACAAAAAATATAAAAAAAAAATTAAACCGGTTTGCAAAAGTGACAAATATTTACGTATGTATGTAGAATAATTTTTGAACCGGAACGAGTAGAAACTTTAAATATACGCAGATATGTATAAATTTGTTATATATACCAAGAAAAAATAATAATAAAACCAAAAATTATAGGGTGTTTCGATAATGACACGATTTTGCATATATAGTCTTATATTTTAACAGTCATAGGATGACACTTAAGATTTATACAGATTATATTATACAATATCTACTGTAACGAAAATGATTTTATTAATAATAAAAGGGTGTTCGCTAGATGTCGCGAATTTTAGTAATTATGGCTTCTCTTTTAAACGTTACAAGCAGACACTTGATATTTACACAGGGTATTTAGTATAAAAAATAATTAAAAATTAAAGTGTGCCACATAAGACATGAAACCCTACGTGTGTGAGTCTAACTCGCACTTGAGTGATTTATTTAAAATATCTTTAACGAAATGTTTAAGTTTTATCAGCAAATGATAAAAACAAAAACTTCAGGAAGATAAGAAAAGTTTGCAATCTAATTTTAAAACTAAAAATTTTTTAATACCAACATTGCTGACAATTTTATTAAACACCAACCATTAAATTACACAATAAAAAACTTGTCAATATTAGTTAAAACTTTATTTTTAAGCTCTGTAGCTCTTTACTAATTTCACTTCACCAGGGCAATAAAATGTAACACTGATGTCATCATTTTTTCCGTGTCCAGACATGATCTCCAAATCACAAGTTTTTATATTATCCTGTCGATCCTTAAGGACTGCATTTATTTCGTCTTTAGTTATAATCCCCACTTGTCTAGTAGCAGAATTAATTTTTACCGGCCTTAAAAAAAGCCACAATAAAAATATTAATTTAAAGAAACAAGCAATAATTTTATTTGATATCTACTCATAATATGGCCCATGACTAGTAGCCAATACTGCCAATGATTTGTTTAGAACTTCTTCAGATTTTTGAAGTTCAATACCAGTTATTCTCTTAATACAACCAAAACAGCTAAGACTTCCAGAGGCCAAAGCGGCCAAAGTAATAAGACTCAAAATTAAAAGGTATTTCATATTTAGTTTGATAATGTTGACTTGACTGTTGACTAATTCAAGCGCAAAACACAACTGATTATTGTAACTAGTATTCAACACTACTTATCAGCGATGCCAACTTAGCTCTTTTCGAGCTATTTTTAGCTCTTTTTGACTACCTAAGACGCAAAATTTTTCTCCTAGGCACTTTTTCAAAAAAAGAGCTGACGTAGCTCTTTTCAATCTTATTAACAGCACGTTTGGCACTTTATGCTTTGTTTAATGAATTTTCCTATTTTACCCTGTAGTCTTTCATCTTTGTTATCAATCACATAACAGTTTATTTCATATAAAATATGTCTTACGAAGATGTAGTAGCTGTTCGAGTTATTTTTACCATCAAGCGAATTTGGAAAAATAAATTTAAATAAAACATACATCAATATATGGCCAAAAGAAAAAATAATAATTGGTTTCTTTTTGAAAATTTGTGATATTTCAGAAGCTTGTTTTATTACAAATAATAACAATATCTATTGTTTAGTTTATAATTTTCATATTTGGTTTAAAAAAATTTAAGACACAATTGGTCGATATCGAGTATATAAGGAAATAATATGACCGAATTGAAAAAAATATGTCTTCGTGATCATCTTCCCTAATAAATCTAGAAAAATTAAATGCTGTAAAGCAGTGTATACAATTCAAAAGTCAGTAACATAAAACAAATGTTTAGAAGCAATGTTTTCGCTCATGAGCCGACGGAGGTTCCTAAGTTGGTGGGGTTAATTTCCGACAGGTGGCGCCACAGAAAATTACTCAAAACGAATTAAATCGTAATCTGTGCAATTGATCATGCTATGATCTTTAGCAAAGTTGTTGCGAATGAGCCGATGAAGGATTGTAAATTGGTGCGATTAATTTCTGAGAGGTGGCGCCACTGAAAATTACTCAAAATTAATTAAATCGTAAGCTGTGCATTTGATGATGGTATGATCTTTAGCAAAGTTGTTGCGCATGAGCCGATGGAGGACCCTAAGTTCGTGGGGTTAATTTGCGACAGGTAGCGCCACAGAAAACTACTCAAAACGAATAAAAACTGAAACACTTTTGTCGTGAGAATAGCATGCGTTTTCGAGTTAAATGTTGGCCACACTTTTCGTTCAAGTGTTTATTTTATTTTTTGTGGTTGAGTGTAGCGACGCGCACCGGGAATAGCTAGTAAATACATAAATATTTAATTAAAATTCTACTCGATTTACTTTCGACACTTAAAAGTAAATAATGTAGTAAAACGTAAAAGAACTTTTTGTAAATGTAAATATGTACTGTTGTCATACCTTTCGGTAAAGACCGTCGTCACTGGCTATTGTTGTGGTCAAAAGTATTTTATTTACTGGCGAAAAAAATCCAATTAATTTAATACCAGTTAAAATGCACCTTTAAAATGAAAATATAACAATAAAATAGATGGAAAAAATCGTTATTTTTTAAATTTGCGCTTTTTAGCTCTTTTTGACTGCTGAGTCGATGCGTTGGGTCTTTAAAACGTTGGCATCACTGCTACTTATGATGCTGACAAGGTCTCTCTGCAATGTTGCGAGTTAAGATGATTTGTTTTGGACAAATTAATTTAAAAACAAGTAAGAGTGCTATAATCGGACATACCGAATCTTATATACTCTTCACCAGCTTAACCTTTAAAATAGTTTTTTCCCAACTGCATTAAAATTGTTAACATCATATTTAAGTGGCAGGGGTCAAAGTGTTTCCCACGAGGAAAATGTGTCTGCATGCTGCCTAATGGCCAGAGGTGTACTACAGGATGTAATTATTGTATTGCTTAAAATGGTTTTACACGGCGTGTGTTTGTCATATGACTTGTCAGTTTGATAAACCATATGTAATTTCATGTGTTTATCAAAATAGACATTTTACATACGGTTTATAATTTTTGCTTTCAAACGTACATGTGTAATTACATCTGACATAACCTACAATATATATTTTTTCCGGCCCACAGTTTTGTATTTCCAACCACAGCTGATGCAAAGATGGAAACGTAGTGCTTTTGCCACGCTTTTAGTGCTTTTGGTACCACAAAAAACCCAAAATAGCAAAATATCAAGTTGGCATTACAGGATGTCAGATGCTTTGTCACATCAAAATAGAACACGTTCTAAATGAAAAATGTCATATGTATTGTACACATGGAAAACATACATGTTATGTTTCAAAAGGTTTACATGATGTGTTTAGAATTTCCACATGGAAAAGTGACAAGTCATATGACAAATACACGCCGTAAAAAAGCACTTTTAAACGCCAATGATCTGCCTTTGCAAGTTAAACATTGTAAAATTCAAATGTATGCTGACGATGTAAAACTCTGTATAAGCTGTGAGCATGGCTGCCAGGTCAATTTAAGAAAGAATCGTCAATTTGCCGATAAAAATTAAAAACATCGTCCTTTCAGTTTTAAAAAATCGTCAAAAAATCGTACAACTAAAAAAGTATTTTTTTTAACTATTTTTGTTAAAAAGCAATCAAAAATCGTAAAGTTTACTTAGACACATACCGTTATGCCTTATGCAAAAGAAATAAAGTATACTTAAAGTGTACTTTAAAAAAAAATTTGTTTTTGATAAGGGCATTATTGTATACTGAAATCAAAAAATTTTCTGATGCTTTAAACACATAGACGACAGCGGCTACATGACTACAAATTCCGTTGGCACAATTGTGAAGTCAGATACTTAATAACATGGTTGTAGGAATACATATTTTACTCCAATGAAATATTTTTTTTTTTTGTTTTTCCAAAAATTAATAAATATTTTTTTAAAACCTTTGGCATGTATATGAATTTTTAATTTTGTGACATTTTCTTTTGATGAAAAAAAAAAAAAATATCGCATACCAAAATAGAAATTACCCTAATTTGACTACAGCTACAAAGGTGGTTGTGTAGCTTTGATGACTTCAAAATAATCGTTTTACTATTAATGTGTGTATTTTATTTTTGGCAGTCTGTAGCCTGATGTTGTCTATGTGTTTAATACATTAAATTAAAGTTGGAATTTTACCATAAATTCTGTTTACAAAATGTTTGGGAGTTATCAATACTCCTAACACTGGAAGTTAACAAAAACATCTTTAAAGAATTATACTCATAATATTGGAAAGCAACAATAATCACCTTTAATTACCATAATTTTTTAAATCGTTTATACTAAAAATACAAAACCTTGTATTTTAAAACATTTATATTTTTGGCATCGTAGAAAATCGTAATTTTTAAGAAAAATCGTCAAATTGGAATTTTGTTATTTCTTGGAACAAAATCGTCAAATCTGGTAGCTGTGGCTGTAAGACGTCAGATGTGGCAAATTGCATTCAATTGATAAACGAAGATATGTAATGGGTGATTTTTTTGAGGTTAGGATTTTCATGCATTAGTATTTGACAGATCACGTGAGATTTCAGACATGGCGCCAAAGAGAAAGATGCTCAGTATGCTTTGACATTTCATCATGAATAGACTTACTAACGAGCAACGCTTGCAAATCATTGAATTTTATTACCAAAATCAGTGTTCGGTTCGAAATGTGTTTCGCGCTTTACGTCCGATTTATGGTCTACATAATCGACCAAGTGAGCAAACAATTAATGCGATTGTGACCAAGTTTCGCACTCAGTTTACTTTATTGGACATTAAACCAACCACACGAATGCGTACAGTGCGTACAGAAGAGAATATTGCGTCTGTTTCTGAGAGTGTTGCTGAAGACCGTGAAATGTCGATTCGTCGCCGTTCGCAGCAATTGGGTTTGTGTTATTCGACCACATGGAAGGTTTTACGCAAAGATCTTGGTGTAAAACCGTATAAAATACAGCTCGTGCAAGAACTGAAGCCGAACGATCTGCCACAACGTCGAATTTTCAGTGAATGGGCCCTAGGAAAGTTGGCAGAAAATCCGCTTTTTTATCGACAAATTTTGTTCAGCGATGAGGCTCATTTCTGGTTGAATGGCTACGTAAATAAGCAAAATTGCCGCATTTGGAGTGAAGAGCAACCAGAAGCCGTTCAAGAACTGCCCATGCATCCCGAAAAATGCACTGTTTGGTGTGGTTTGTACGCTGGTGGAATCATTGGACCGTATTTTTTCAAAGATGCTGTTGGACGCAACGTTACGGTGAATGGCGATCGCTATCGTTCGATGCTAACAAACTTTTTGTTGCCAAAAATGGAACAACTGAACTTGGTTGACATGTGGTTTCAACAAGATGGCGCTACATGCCACACAGCTCGTGATTCTATGGCCATTTTGAGGGAAAACTTCGGAGAACAATTCATCTCAAGAAATGGACCGGTAAGTTGGCCACCAAGATCATGCGATTTGACGCCTTTAGACTATTTTTTGTGGGGCTACGTCAAGTCTAAAGTCTACAGAAATAAGCCAGCAACTATTCCAGCTTTGGAAGACAACATTTCCGAAGAAATTCGGGCTATTCCGGCCAAAATGCTCGAAAAAGTTGCCCAAAATTGGACTTTCCGAATGGACCACCTAAGACGCAGCCGCGGTCAACATTTAAATGAAATTATCTTCAAAAAGTAAATGTCATGGACCAATCTAACGTTTCAAATAAAGAACCGATGAGATTTTGCAAATTTTATGCGTTTTTTTAAAAAAAAAGTTCTCAAGCTCTTAAAAAATCACTCGTTATAATATTTATGTATAATGTATAAAATTTATAAAGTTTAATACCTAACATGACTATTAATTATGTTGATACTTCAAAAAATCTTGGTGTAGTTTTTAATGCAACTTAATGTCAAAACAAACTGCGGAAAGACCTTCTCTATATTAAGAAATATCAGATGGAAATTTAAGTAACGTAACGTCACTACCGTCACGCCAGCTACTAAGGCTAGTAAAAACAAAAAAAAAAACGAAGAATAGAATGATTTTTAAAATTAACAACTTGTAAAATAAATTTATATATGTAATTCCAAAACCTGCTAAAAAAAAGAGTTTTTAAAATTGGTAATCCAACTCACACCCTGTTTTTTGTTGTAATTTTTTACTGAATATAATGATATCTATATTCTCTTTTACTAATTTTATATACCAATAAATGAAAGTTATACATATCTGTATTAAGGCATCATGAATTTGAATTTACATTATAAAGGGAATTTTAAAACGTACATTATGTATATTATTTCATCGCATTTCTCAACCTTTTGTTTTGTGGAATTAATCAATTTGTGCACTGAATAACTCACATGTCTATGTATATACATACATACATACATACATACATACATACATACATACATACATACATACATACATACATACATACATACATACATACATACATACATACATACATACATACATACATACATACATACATACATACATACATACATACATATTGTATGTTCTTTAATTTAGAAGCAAATGCACATAAATTTATGTAGCAGCGGTCATTGGCTTAAAAGCTTTTAATAACACAGCACAACAAAATAAAAAAAATTTCATGTGCTCTTAAAACCACTATATAATTTTGATGTATCATGACTACCTTTGTACAAAAATGGTAAAATTTTTAAATTCTATGGATAGATTTTTTTTTAAAAATTTTTTTTTTAAAATTGCAATTTTTTTGAGACGTTTCTTCAAATAATTAATGATAACTCAAAAACTACTAGTCCGATATTATTAAAATAAATTCAGAAAAATTAAGATTTTCATAGCCTTTAATTCGTCTATATATCGCGTTTCAATCGGATCAATAGTATCGGAGTTATAATAAAAAACTTAAGAAAAAAATATATTTTTTACGTAAAAATGGCAAAAATTTTCGTTTTAAAAAAATCATAAAAAATCGAAAACGGCAAAAAACTTCCAGATTCATTTTTTTTTTTATCGCATAGCGACATATAATAGCAACAAAATGAGATATCGACCATAAAAATCGATTGATTTTTTTCGAATTTATTCACATTTTAGTGAATTCGCTCATTTTCACAAAATTTTAGTTTCAAATGTGTGAAAAACATAAATTTTCCAATTTCAAGGGGTGCATGTCGGATTAATGTTAGATTTGATGAGAAACTTCCACCCACAAAATTTTAGTCGAATTCGACAACGTTAACACGTAGCGCATAGGCCCCAAATCTGAAAAAAAGCGTTTAAATCGAAAATAATTGACAAATTTTCAGTTTTTGCAAAATTAACGCTATTTATTTCCCCTTTTGCAAAAAAGTGGATCCTGGTCCTTAGGGCAAACACAATGAGATTTACAATAAGCTACATGTCTTTAAGTTTTCGAGTTATTACAATTTTCACTGGCCATTATATGTCCTTGAGAACTTGCCGAAGACAATTTACAAAAACATTTTACTTTTAAAATTTTTTCTTTTTTTCTTTTTTAACAATAAAATATAAAATTTCGCTAAAATTGACTGATATCTTCCTATTACACAACGCAACAAAATAAAAAAATTAGATGCTCCAGAAATTAGATGATCCAGAACTACCTATATCTGAAAATGACGAGTTCATCCCACACAAAAATATCTCACCGAGACCATGGAATCAAGACCAGCTAAATGATGTAATAAGAGAACTTGGATTGTCAAAAGCATCTTCGGAATTACTTGCATCCCGGATGAAGGAATCAAATCTCATAACGGAGGAAACTAAAGTTTCGTATTACCGTACCCGAGAAAAAGGCTTACTTCACTATTTTGCAGAAGAGGACGATTTTGTCTGCTGCACGGATATTCCTGGTTTGATGACTGCCATGGGCTTACATAGATATGATTCAAGCGAATGGCGTTTATTTATTGACTCATCAAAACGCAGCTTGAAGTGTGTCCTTTTGCACAATGGAAATAAATTTCACTCCTTGCCAATCGCACATTCAACCAAGGTAAAAGAAGAATACTCTGTAATTGCATTGGTCATGAAGAAGATAAAGTATAATGAACATAACTGGGTAATTTGTGTTGATATTAAGATGGTAAATTTCCTAATAGGTCAACAAAGTGACTATACCAAATACCCTTGTTTTTTATGTTTATGGGACAGCAGAGCTAAGTCAGAACACTGGAAGAGAAAACAATGGCCTTATAGGGAAACACTGGACCCAGGTATGAGGAATGTTATAAATGTACCTCTGGTGCCCCGAGATCGCATCATATTACCCCCTCTTCACATTAAACTTGGTCTGATGAAACAATTTGTTAAAGCACTTAACAAAGATGGTGAATGTTTCCAGTATATTTCAAGGAAGTTTAAAAGTTTGAGTATGGAAAAGCTGAGAGCAGGAATATTTGACGGCCCACAAATTCGCAAATTGGTCAAAGATACCGATTTTCTCAGTTCAATGTCAGAAATTGAGAAAAATGCATGGGATTCGTTTGTATGGGTTATTCAACATTTCTTAGGAAATAACAAGGATGATGATTATGTTGCGCACGTTGAAGAGATGTTAACTCACTTCCAGAATCTTGGATGCAACATGAGCATCAAGTTACATTACCTTCACAGTCACTTAGATCGTTTTCCTGAAAATCTAGGAGACTTAAGTGAGGAACAGGGCGAACGATTTCACCAAGATATTCGGACAATGGAGGAAAGATACCAGGGTCGCTGGGATGCACACATGATGGCAGATTTTTGCTGGAGTATTCAGAGCAACACTTCGTTATTCAATAATAGAAAATGTCATAAAAGAAAATTCCAAAGTTTGTAGTTTATAATATTTATTTATTTATTTCCTTATTTTATATGTTGTAATAAATTTAAATAATAAAATATAAAATAAAAGAAAATACATGAATAAAACAATGAAATGCATTTTCGATCTATTCCATCGATTTGACTTAGTTACATTTTTTTGTCAATTGCCTTCGGCAAGTAACTTGAAAACTGTTTAACCGATTTAAAAGATATGTAGCTTATTGTAAATCTCATTGTG
This sequence comes from Phasia obesa, assembly GCA_949628195.1. NCBI lineage: Eukaryota > Metazoa > Arthropoda > Insecta > Diptera > Tachinidae > Phasia > Phasia obesa. The sequence goes on from OX451215.1 coordinate 79,042,828, forward strand.
TTTGCCCTAAGGACCAGGATCCACTTTTTTGCAAAAGGGGAAATAAATAGCGTTAATTTTGCAAAAACTGAAAATTTGTCAATTATTTTCGATTTAAACGCTTTTTTTCAGATTTGGGGCCTATGCGCTACGTGTTAACGTTGTCGAATTCGACTAAAATTTTGTGGGTGGAAGTTTCTCATCAAATCTAACATTAATCCGACATGCACCCCTTGAAATTGGAAAATTTATGTTTTTCACACATTTGAAAACCCGCTATAATGCGTATATCAAGCAAAAAACTAAAATTTTGTGAAAATGAGCGAATTCACTAAAATGTGAATAAATTCGAAAAAAATCAATCGATTTTTATGGTCGATATCTCATTTTGTTGCTATTATATGTCGCTATGCGATAAAAAAAAATGAATCTGGAAGTTTTTTGCCGTTTTCGATTTTTTATGATTTTTTTAAAACGAAAATTTTTGCCATTTTTACGTAATAAATATATTTTTTTCTTAAGTTTTTTATTATAACTCCGATACTATTGATCCGATTGAAACGCGATATATAGACGAATTAAAGGCTATGCAAATCTTAATTTTTCTGAATTTATTTTAATAATATCGGACAAGTAGTTTTTGAGTTATCATTAATTATTTGAAGAAACGTCTCAAAAAAATTGCAATTTTAAAAAAAAAATTTTTAAAAAAAAATCTATCCATAGAATTTAAAAATTTTACCATTTTTGTACTAAGGTAGCCATGATACATCAAATGTATATAGTAGTTACTCGAGCATATTTTTGCTGTTGCCCTGTGTAATAATTAGGTAGCTCGTGAACCACTAAATACAGCTTATTTTAGGGGAGCTTGTTGACAAGCATAAAAAATCATTGCACGAAAGTTGTTACGATCCAAGTTACTTAAAAAAACACACGATTAGCAAATATTCTTCTTTCTCCTACCCTATTTCTTCTTATTATAAATGACCTTCTTAGTCAAACTTCCAACCCAATCTACTCTTTTGCAGATGATAGCAGCATTTGTCATTCGTACTCATTCAATAATAGGCCGAGCCAGTTGGAGATTGGAGTCAAGAGACAAAACATGAATGATACGCTCAATCATGATCTTGCAACAATTTCTGAATGGGGTCGCGTGAATAGGGTAGAATTTAATGCTCGTAAGACTCAATGTTGTATGCTTACGCACAGACGTGCGTTTTAAGATGATGCCTCATTTGTCGCTATGGGTGATGTACATATTAAGGAATCAGAAGCTCTTGACGTTCTTGGCATGAAAATCTAGTGCGATGTCCGATGGACTAAACTCATTTTTCAGGTCTCGAAAGAAGCTTTCAAGTGCCTCGGTTTCCTAAAACGGTGTAAGAGATACTTCACTCCAACTGATCTTCTTACTATTTATATCACCTATATCCGGCCTAAAATGGAATACAACTCTAATGTATGGGCCGGCGCCCCAAAATCTATTTTGGAGCTACTCGACTGCGTGCAGGAGAGGGCGAAGAAGCTCATCGGTGACAGTAGGGTGTCCAACTCTATTGACGCACTGGAGCATCGACGCAATGTGGGATGTGTTTCGCTGTTTTACCGTTACTACAATCGAATGTGTTCTAAGGAAATCAGGGAAATTTTACCTTACACCCACACTTTTTTGAGTACAACACGCTTCCCATCAAGGGCCCATCCATTTGTGGTCGATTTGCCAGTGAATCGCACTGTGCATTATAGGGAGAATTCGTTTTTCCCCCGAACGGTTCGTATGGGGAATAAACTCCCTGCAGATATCTTAGCTATCAACTTCAATATGAGAAAGTTCAAGTCAAATGTCCACAAACACTACTCCATCTATCCTTCCCATAATGAAATTTCTTAGTTCTGGCACAATGCATTGCATGAGTGCTGGCCCAAAAAAAATCTTTCCTTGATTAAAAAGAGCTTACATTAGGTCTGTCCAGTAACTTTCCTATCAAAAACTAGCAACGAGAGAGTAAAACAGAAATTTACATAATTACTCTCCTAAATATGAAAAAGTAAATGAACGCTTTACTAGCAAAAAGTAGCAAGTAGACTACGGTGGCGTCCGGAAGGACTTATAACTTGTACCGATTTGATCATCAAATAGTACCATTGGAAACATAATTGTACTTAAAGGGCAAACATAAAGTAATCTACCGTTGTTAGCCAGAAATGTCGCTTTAAAGTAGTTCAAACTGATAATAGTAATCTCAAGGAAACCGTAGAAGTAAATCAAACAACAAAAACAAAAGCACAATAATTTAAATAAACTTATTGTTTTAAAATATTGGATAGCTTTTGAAAGAGTTTATGATCCAATTAAGCTTTAGATGTCAATATTTTTGGTTAGTCAGTGCTAATAAACATTCATATTTCAAAGAAATTTCCAAAATACAAATATGTTTATTGTATCATCCCTGATTTGTTTACAATTTACTATTTAAAAACAATAATTCTTTCAAAAAAAAAAAAACCGACTACAAAACAAATATATGTGCATCAATTCTAAACTAAAAATTTAAAAGGAAGTAATCTGTAAGAAATAGTACTAAAATCAAATACTTTTATACTTGTTATTCTAACGGACATAGTAATATACGTTCTGCACATTCAATTGTCTATCCATAACGGTTCAGCAGATAAAGCCATATACGACAAATTAGGTCAGATATGAGGACACCCTTTATTTTTTTATATTTATTATCACTGACACAGTAATAAAAAGTAACGGTTCCCAAGATATGGCCATATAGCTTAAACAATATCACCTAGGGGACACCCTTTAATGTACAATTTTAAAAGTTTAGCCATATGCATTAATTTACATCAACTATTGATACATCCTTTATAATTCATGTATCAATTATGGCGACACCCTTTAGTTTTCAAATTTAAATTATATACTTGATGTTATAACGGACTTAGAATTACAGGTTCTTTGTAAATTTCAACCGTCTCTCTGTTACGGTTCAAAAGTTTTGCAATATACATCAAATTACATCAACTATTGGGACACCCTTTAATTATAAATATAAATATTTAATTATAAATATTTAATTCTTGATTATAAATATTGGACATTCTGTCCAATTTTCAAGTGATTGTCTACCATGGTTCATATATTTAAATTGACGTCACTTATGGGGACACCCTTTAATTTTTAAGTTTATTTTTTTTTATTAATTTCCGTCTTGTTGATTCCACATGTTAATCAAGCCCAAAGCATGCAGTTGTGGCGTTAAAAATTTTTCAATCATATCACGATATCACTGTGAATGGGGAGCGACCCCATTCACAGTTACCGTTACGCTTTCATTTTCAAAAAATTAAGGTCCAATGATTCCTCCTGACCAAATTGCACACCAGACTGTCACTTTTAATGGATGCAAAGGTGACTGATAAATAATTTGAGGAGCTTCCATTGGCCAGAACCGACTATTCTGTTTTTTCACATATCCATTAAAATGAAAATGTACCTCGTCACTCATTGTGATTTTTTCATGAAATTCGGGGTTGTCATGGGCGAGCTGTAACATCCTTTTGGTACGTTTGTTTATCAAATATTTTTCCACAATAAATTGGCCACGTGCCTACTTCACGACTGCCAAATATAAAGTAGTATACCTTCCCGGCGGCCACCCTGCATTTCTGCGATAAAAAAAAATTTCACAATTAAAAAATAAACCTTTTTTAAATACTAAACTTTTATTTAAAAACTTAATAGATTATATTATACATAATACAATCTGTAAAATATAATAATACATATATTAAACATAACACCAATTCTAGAAAATGTCGCCACATCTTTTTACATCTCCATAAGGCAAACGTTTAACATCATTATATAAGAAATACTATTATCTTAATCGCGCTCCTCATAATAAAGTTGCGATAAGGACAACTCTGCTATTTACCGAACTTGCATTAAAATGTGCAAATAATTCAGTTAAATATATTATTTTAATCCGACGCGTCGGATATGCCATTTAAGCGATTAAGCAGGTCAAAAATGAATGCTATACCTGAATAAATACATACACACATACTCTTCCCTTCATACATGCAGTTGCATATAATGCTTAAACGTGAAATACTGGCCTCATTTCCAATGTCTTTTTTTTCATAAGCAAGTTTCAAACACTTAATAAAAGTGGTAACCTTCATTATAACCTGAACTCACAAACGTTTTTCCAAATTTTTCTATTGATTTAAGAATATGCCAAGAGTTAATAGCTGTATAACAATAAAAGTGGAATTTTATAAAAGATCACTAATTTAATTTGTTTTTATAATCCCTCCAGATCAGCAAACAAATTTTATTTTTTACATACATATATTCTATTGCAAATTCTATTGCAAAGGCGCTTACACTATTAAAAGCATCAAATACTTGCTGCAATAATCAGTTCTTCTTTGTATTTCTATTAGAGAACATTATAAAAAAATAACTAAACAATGAAATACTTCTTAATTTTGTCCCTAATTACTTTGGTCACGTATACCGCTGGCCGTACCAGCTGCCTTGGTTGTGCCCACAAAAGAGATCTTAAGGAGTCTGAAAAAGATCTCAACAGATCATTGAGTAAATTGGCTGCTGCTGATGGTCCACATTATGAGTAAATATCCAATATAAAATTTAACTCCTTTTCTTAATAACAATATTTTTTTTCGATGTCATTCTTTAAGGGTTGTTAAAATCAATTCTGCTACTAGACAAATGGTAGCTGGAATTAACGACGTAATAAATGCGGATCTTAAGAATAAAGAGGGGGAGCGAAAAACTTGTACTATTGAGATTTTTTATCCAGTCAGGTTAACAAATGATATCCGAGTAACAATTGATTGTCCTGGTGAAGAGAAAGTAGTAAAGACCCAACTAGACTAATGTTGAATGTTTTTACATTTAATGTAATAAATGGTTTTCATTCAATAAAATTGGAAAATTAAAAACATAAAACTTTTTTTATTTTAAAAGATTTTTATTTTTAACCGACTTCAAAAAAAGAAGGAGGTTATCAATTCGTCTGAATGTTGCTTTCTTATGTTTGTGCCCGCAGAACTCAGTCATTTCTGAACCGATTTTAAAAATTTTTCCTTTATTCGAAAGGAAATGCTTACAGATTGGAATGCAAAAGAAGTTCAGAATTTTGAAAATTAAAGGGTGTCCCCATACAACATACGTGTTTTTTACGTGTACTATGAACCGTAAAGGCCACCCTTTTAAAATTTTAAAAAACTGCATATCATTATAGCTGCCAATAACAGAACTCAATAAAAAAATAAACTTAAAAATTAAAGGGTGTCCCCATATGTGACGTCAATTTCAATATATGTACCATTTGAACCATTGTAGACAATTACTTGAAAATTGGACACATTGGACATTTATAACCAGAAATTAAATATTTATAATTAGAAGTTAAAGGGTGTCCCAATAGTTGATGTAATTTGATGTATATTGCAAAACTTTTGAACCGTAACAGAGAGACGGTTGAAAATTACAAAGAACCTGTATATCTCAGTCCTTTATAACATCAAGTATATAATTTTAATTTGGAAACTAAAGGGTATCCCCATAATTGATATAATTTTACCTATCTAGTCCTATCTTTTGAACCGTTATAGACATTTATAAATATTTAAAATTATAAAGGGTGTCTCAATAGTCTATTTAAATTGATGCATATGGCCAAACTTTTGAACTGTTTTTGACAGACATTTGAAATTTTGAAAGAAATCCTTTAAAATAAGTGTTTAATTTAAAATTGTACATTAAAGGGTGTCCCCTAGGTGAGATTGTTTAACCTATCTTTGGAACCGTTACTTTTTATTACTGTGTCAGTAATATTAAGTGTGAAAAATAAAGGTTAGACATTTAAATGTACAGAACGTTTATTACTATGTCCGTTAGAGCAACAAGTATAAGGTGGGCCAATTCGCCATTCGCAACTCGCAAGTGTTTTTGTTTTCACCTTAAAATTTGTCTAGTTTTTTTGTTTATTTTTTAAAAGTCTAGTTAATATTTTAAATTTTTAGTTTAGAATTGATGCACATATATTTGTTTTGTAGTCAGTTTTTTTTTTTGCAAGAATTATTTGTTATGATTATAATGAAAAGTAAACATTTTGCACACCATTTTTGAACACATAAATATACGTACGTATGTACATACATACATATGTATACACATGAGTTGAGATCTATTACAATAATGTAATAAGAATGCATTTTTAAAAGTCAATACTAAAAACTATAAAACTATAAACAAAAAGCTTTTATGAAATTTTATTTATTTAAACTCCAGTAGAAGGCAGGGTTGTCAGATTGTAACACCTGTTTCGCCAAAACCGATGTGAAAAATCGTAAAATCATCCAAGTTTTTTTTTCTTTCTTTGGTAGATCATCATGTAAAACTGAATTATAATATAATAACTGAATTGTTATATTTGTAAATTTTAATGCAAGTAACGTAAATATCATACTTGTCCTTATCACAACTTTATGGTGATAAGATAACCGAATTGAGATAATAAAATTACTTAAGATCCCAATGATCTTAAACCATTTAAAAATATACATATGATTAAGTTATGTGGGATTTCAAAAAAAAAAAACGTAGCCACATTATTTAGACTCAAAAAGATAATCTGACTTAACTGCCATATAAACAAAACGTAAGACATCATCTAAAAAGTTTAATCAAAAAATATTATTAAAATTATTTAAGGTTGACATTTTCCTTTGGACGTTCTTACTTGTTACATATCGTTAAACCAGATCATCTGTGTCTCGTTTCTGTAACTAAAATGAGCAATTTCTCATATGAAATTATTATAATCACATGGTCAACGTAAGTTAGTAATGAACTTTATCGTAAACCGATGTTAAAAAGTTCATGATTAACTGTAGTCCAGCCTCCTTTGCATAACTCATGTTGTTTGTTAATCATTAAAAAAAGTAGTTATGCTGAATATACATACCTTCTATTATAGCCACCCGTATTTATTGAAGATGCAATCCTTTATAGATTTGACTCACGAGATGTTGAAAAGGAAATTTTTAGTTTAAACCAGAGTCCAGAATTTTTAAAATTATGAGCGTAGAAATTACAACATTTATTATATTTCTCATAAATGAGATTCTAAAATTATATATATTTTTTTCACGGTTATAGAAGGGACAACAAAAATGCTCTGCCTAAAATCACACATGAATGAGTGTAATTGTTTCTTTTTTTTATTATACACAAATAAACGGTGAAAAACTTAAATATCCATATTATTCATATGTGATAAGTAATGAATTAGCTCATTCTCATTTATGCTCTTTTACATATGTAAATGTATGTAATTTTTTCTTCATTTATGAACGTTTTCATTTTCTCATAAATGAGATTAATCTGCATGCGCTGGAGGATGCACATTACTTAAACAAACACATACATATATTTATGCGAATGCTTAATGCGAACATTTTTCTACGAACTTTTCATTTATGAAAAATTAACAAAATTATAATTTATCATGTATAAGCACTTACGTGAAAAACAAAATATTTTCGCTTTTATTCACTTTTGAATAAAAAGGAAAAAATAAATCATCTCACTCATAAATGAACAAACACAAAATATATTCTAGTCTTTGACACATGTATAAAAAGATGCAAAAATAAACTAAAATGAACTACTCACACAGGATTGAGCAGTGAGTGAGCAGTGAATGAGCATTTCGGTACTCTGGCTTAAATCCTAAGTAGGCCAATGATTAGCAGAAAACAAGTAACAAGACGCTAATCGAACTTCTCCACTTAGAAGTTAAAATAATTCTCTTGCTATTTTACTTTCAATACAATTGAGATTTTTATGATATGCATACATTTATGCAAACGGTATGATTAAAAAATAACCGTTATTTTCAATTTTCGTGAGGTACGTACACAGGTTGGTACACAGGTCTTTTATTTATGTTGACAATATCAGCCATTTTGGATTGTCAGTTTGTTTTTGACAGATAAAAAGGTTAGTCGTGTTTTGGTGTGCTCTTCGATTTTTTATTATTTCAAAAAATGTATCAAAGAAACTGTATTAAGTTTTGTATAAAAAATTAAATTAAATGCGAAAATCAAACATACGTACCTCAGGAAAATTGAAAATAACGGTTATTTTTTGATCATACCACGTTTGTAAAAAATGTCTGGCTAAAAAAATTCTTACAAAATGTTAACTAAATAATTTACTAGATCTGATCTTACTTACTCTTGTGTATACATATGTACGTAGATTTATTATTTAGATTTATTATGATTTTCATTATAATCATAACAAATAATACTCCATAAAAATAAAAATCTTTTAAAATAAAATAAAAAGTTTTATGTTATTAATTTTCCAATTTTATTGAATGAAAACCATTTATTACATTAAATGTAAAAACATTCAACATTAGTTAGAATTTTATTTTTAAGCACTGTGGGTCTTTACTACTTTCTCTTCACCAGGACAATCAATTGTTACTCGGATACCATTTGCCAAACTGGCTGGAGAATAAATCTCAATAGTACAAGTTTTTCGCTTCCCCGCTTCATTCGTAAGATCCGCATTTATTACGTCTTTAATTCCAGCTACCATTTGTCTAGTAGCAAAATTGATTTTAACAACCCTTAAAGAATGACATCGAGAATAAAAAAATATTGTTATTAAGAAAAGGAGTTAAATTTTATATTGGATATTTACTCATAATGTGGACCATCACCAGCAGCCAACTTAGTCAATGATCTGTTGAGAACTTTTTCAGACTCCTTAAGATCAGCACCCTCTCTTTTCTGAGCACAACCAAGGCAGCTGGTACTGCCAGCGGCATACGTGACCAAAGTAATTAATGACAAAATCAAAAAGTATTTCATTGTTTGGTAATTTTTATAATGTTCTCTAATTGAAACACTAAGAAGAACTGATTATTGCAGCAAGTATTTGATGCTTTTTATAGCGTAAACGCTTTCGCCATTAAGATATTTTGTTTTTTGCAATAGAATATAAAAAATAAAATTTGTTTGCTGATCTGGAAGGATTATAAAAACAAATTAAATTAGTGATCTTTTATAAAATTCCAGTTTTATTGTTATACAGCTATAACTCTTGGCATATTCTTAAATCAATAGGAAATTTTGGAAAAACGTTGACAAGTTCAGGTTATAATGAAGGTCACCACTTTTTTTAAGTGTTTGATTTTTGAATTTAAAGATGAAACTTGCTTATGAAAAAAAAACATTGGAAAAGCATTTTAATCTGCTTAATCGCTTAAATAGCATATGCGACGCGTCAGATTAAAATAATATATTTAACTGAATTATTATGAATTATTTGTACATTTTAATGCAAGTTCGGTAAATAGCAGACTTGTCCTTATCGCAACTTTATTATGAGGAGCGCGATTAAGATAATAGTATTTCTTATATAATCATGTTTAACGTTTGCCTTATGGAGATGTAAAAAGATGTGGTGACATTTTCTAGACTTGGTGTTATGTTTAATATATGTATTATTATATTTTACAGATTGTATTATGTATAATATATTTTATTAAATTTTTAAATAAAAGATTATTATTTATAAAAGGTTTATTTTTTAATTGTGTAATTAATTTTTATCTATCTAAGAAATATTTAAATAATGCGTCAAAATACAAATTTAATTACTAATCGCTATGAATCTTATTTTAAGGTGTAATTCTTCATGTGTTAATTTCATTGGAAGAAGTATAGGGATGTTATTTTTACGAAATGTCAACTCCGAACAACATGGATACATATGTCAAATCTGACATTATACCCGTAATGATAAATCTTAATAATGTAAGCTCTTTATAATCTCGGAAAGTTTTTTTAATATTTCCTAATTTCGTGGATGTTTAAGTGACTTGGATCGTAAAAACTTTCATGGATTGCTTGTCACAAGCTCCCCTTAAATTAAGATGTATTTAGTGGTTCACGAACAACCCAATTATTTCCAAAATAAAAGCTTTTAAGCCACTGTGCGCTGCTAAATAAAATATGTACTTACAATTTGTATGTACTTATGTGCTCCGAAATTAAAGAAAAGTGTATTTACATATAAACACAGCCATATGAGTTATTCAGTGCACAAATTGATTAACTCCACAAAACAAAAAGTTGAGAAATGCGATAAAATAATGTACATTGGCTTATAAAATCCCCTTTATTATCTGAAATAAATACAGATATAGCTTTCATTTAACGATATATAAAATTATTAAAATAGAATATCCAAGAAATAATCGTCAGTAATGTGACAATTTTTATGTGACTGGAGGAGTTAAATTCAATCTTTAAATTATTTAGTTTTTTATTACAGAAAAAGTTAGTTATTATATATTTTTATTACATATTTTCCATAAAAATTAATGTTGACAGTTCTGTTATAATATATTATTTGTTGTTAATTCATCAGCAACATAAATATTTTCTGCTGATGAATATGTACATATGCGAGGGCTCGTCACTTCAATTTGTTTAGTTTTTATAGTAATCATGTTTACCAGGAGGATTAAAGTTAGTAGGTTCATCATGTCTCTCTTTTTTCCCTTGTCTCAGTTTTATCCTTAGAACATAATAAAGGATGATCATTTAGCCAAGGTAAAAATTAAAGAAGATGGTACTTGCAGACTGTGTCTGGAAGAGGCTGGTGTGAATGTCCTGCAATGGCTACCATAAGACTCAGGATATGAGACCTGAGCCTTGAACAATTGCTAGCAATTACTAGAGACTGTGTGATGAGAAAGAAGGCCGGCAGTTACCAGTCGACAGTCTGAAATCACTAGAGTCAAGTAGTAAATTTTAACTATGTTTTTGTGTTAAATTAACACAATTTTATATATAATTTAATAAGTTTTTTTCAGATTAACAGGTTTAAACAAAAAACAAAAGAAATTCTGTTGATTTGATTTGAAAAGAATTAGATTATATGAAAAAATCGTATATATGTAGATTTGTATAAACATGAAGTTGATTTATCTATTTTTGTCGTTAAGGTTCAACTAATTTTTTTCATTAATATTACCTACGAAATTTGTTTTAATGTATAAAATGGCATTAAATCAAAATTCAAAACATATTTCTTTTTGTTATTTGTTTTAGATTTTCAAGCCCAAACATTGCAATGTTGCTAACGGTTCTTTGTTAAAATTAACATTGTGTCAACAAATGAGGGAAATATAAAGGTTATTTGGACTATTTCAAATAAACCAATATACATATGTATGTATGTACGTAAAAACATACATATGTACATACAGCATTTTAAATAACAAAATATTTTTTTTATGATTAGGAATAAACAAAAAATTAATATAAGGTTTTTTACGAAACTTTATAGAAAATACCTATTTAAATAATTTTTTAATTAGAAATTGGTCCCATTTTAAAAAAGTGTGTATCACTCTAGCTCCTAATAAAAAAATGAATACAAAACTAAACTTAACAATTAAAGGGTGTGTCCATAGGTTAAGTGATTTGACCTATATGGCCCTATCTTTTGCACCTTTTGATAACAGTTATAAATAATATGTCCGTTATAATAACAATTAAAATATTTAAAATTAGAAATTAAAGGGTGTCCCAAATTCTTGAACTTTTATAGACAGATGGTTGAAATTTACAAAAAAAAACCTGAATTGCTTAGTTCGTTACAACAAGTATACAATTTTGAATTTGGAAAATAAAGGGTGTTCCAACAATTGATGTGTATGGGTAAGCTTTTAAACAGTTATGGACAAACATATGGAATTTACAAAGAACCTATATCACTAATTCCAATATAACAACAATTATAAAATTTTAACTTGGGAATTAAAGGGTTTTCCCATAATTGCTGTAATTTGACCCATATGGCAATATCTTTGGAAACGTTATAGACAATCACTTAAAAGCTAGACATAATGTCTACTACTATGTTCGATATAATATCAAGTATATATATACATAAAATATAAATTAAAGGGCGTCCCAATAGTTTATGTAATTTGACCTATATGGCCCTATATTGGAATCATTATAGACAGAACTAATATTACTATGTCCGCTATAGCAATAAGTATAAAGTTGCAAACTAAAGGATGTTCCTATAGTTAATGATATTTATTCTATATCTTTTGAACCCTTTGATATGCTCAGTAATACGAGTAGTATATTGTCATCTGTTTCTTTCTAGTTCTCTACTCTATGATTTTATGCTGCACGTATGTATTTTTTCCACAATAAATACATACATATGAATATACTTAGTTCACAAAGTACAAGCACATGTTTTTATATAGACCCTTATATTCTTCTTTTTGATTACAGTATAAATTTTAGTCATATATAGATATAATAAAATAGTAACTTATTTCCTGTCTGTCTTTCTTTTTTTGTGTTCGCATCACGTTAAAACTACTGGATGGATTTAAAAAAAAATTTAAGAAGGTCCATGGTCTCCTTGTTCCAATATAGGATACTTTTTTCTACAAAAATATCTTATTTCCAAGAGAAAGTGAAAAAAAAGCATTGAAAGTTACACCGATTTTACCGATTTAAAGGTACTGCATGCTTTATGGCATATATTATTTTCGAAAGCAGTATATTTTAAGCAACAGATGGCGCTGTTTTAAAATAATGAGTAACTCGTTTCCTGTAATTTTTAGAATTTTATATAAATTTTTGAATTTTATTTAGAGGTATAATAAATATGTCTTAAAATTTGTTATGGATTACTTATCCTATTTTCGCACAGTATCTTTTTTTCCGGTATACGAATCTGAATTCTTTATTACCGTTAACATAAATCTAAAGTTTTTCAAAAAGTGGAGTTAAACAATGTGTGCACTGAACAACTCATGTAATTATACAAACAATATTGTTTCTTTGGTCAAAATTCCGATACAGTGTCTCGTTTTTGTAACTTATGTGAGTAAATTCTCACTAAAGGTGCGCTAGATATAAATATCGTCGCGTTTATTCTTAAACCACGTAAGCGCGAAGAAATCGTTTTTTAGAAAACGAAAAAAACTTAATAACTGGGAACTTGAAGAAGTCTCTCTGACGACGATAAGCATTGCGAATCTGTATTCCAATCTACAACGTACCGTGAGGAGAATGGACGTTTCGTGGTTTCACTGCCATTTCGACGCGAGTGTCCTGATGATTTAAACATTGGCTTTTCTCGTCACATTGCCTTATCTCAGTTCATTAGGAATGAGTCTAGATTGCTTAAGAACCCTTAATTAAAATCTGAATATGATCGAGTTATTACGGAATACTTATCTCTTAATCAAATGAAACCAGTTCAGCCGTCAACGAACACTAATACATATTACTTACCCCATCATGCGGTTCTGAAACCCGATAGCACTACTACGAAATTACGTGTAGTGCTTAATGCTTCTACCCCTCATCAAACGGAAATCGTCTTAACCACTGCAATCAGATTTAACCATATTAGTTTTGCGCTGGAGGCTATTCAGATACGTTTTCAATACCGATATTGAAAAAATGTATCGCCAGATACTAGTCAACCCCACACACTCCCCATTTCAAAGGATAATTTTCAGAAGTTCGCCTGAAGAAACCCCACAAGATTTTGAGCTTAATACCGTGACATTTGGTGTAAATTGTGCTCCCTATCTGGCGTTACGTACCCTGCTTGAGTTAGCTAACATATACGAACCCACTAACCCCATCGCAGCCGACATTTTTCGTAATAATATGCATATGCCGCAACTCTGTATTTACGAGCAGAAAATTTAGGTTCTGTTTCGACTCATCTCCTTGTCGCAAAGATGAAAGTCGCCCCCGTTAAGTTTGTTTCATTACCCAGAAAAGAACTTTGTGGCGCCCAATTAATGGCCAGAATGATAGACTCGATTCAGTCCCAACTCAACCTCAAAAGCTATAAACTGTTTCTGTAGACCGACTCGACTATAGTCTTGGCATGGTTACAAAAATCCCCTAACAGATGGAAAACTTTCGTGGAGAATCGAGTCTCCTCTATAATTGAAAAGCTTGGGAATCAATCTTGGTTTCATGTTGATTCTAAAGATAACCCCGCAGATTTGACAACTCGTGGACTCACCGTAACACAGCTTATAGCTAGCAAATTATGGTGGCATGGACCCTCATGGCTTAGCCTGCCGCAAAGTCAATGGCCTAAGAATTCAAAGAATTTCAACACCGAAGAGGAGATAAAACCTGTTTCAGCTCATGTGAGCTCCTCGCAAATATTTCAGACTTTCCAAAAGCCTTGCGTGTTATGTGTCAGGTATTTCGTTTTTATTACAGGTGCAACACAAGGTTACGACATACGCTCGTGAACACTAATGAATTTAGCAAAGCTGAACTAGATCACGCCAAGTCGAGAATGATAATCTCTTGCCCCAAGTTGTACTTCGAACATGAATATAACTTATTATCGCAAGGCCTAGAGCTACCCCGAAATAGTCATCTTTTAACTTTTAATCCATTTCTGGATACCGCTGGCATTATGAGGGTTAACGGTCGCTTGACTAACTCGCCTGTTTTAAGTTACAATGAAAGGTTTCCGATATTGCTGCCTTATCACGGATGCTATACAAGGCTCCTTTTAGCATATCTACACAAATACTCAATCCACGGTCAAAACGCCCTATTGTACAGACTTATGAGGCTTTATTACTACGTTCCTAAACTAAAAGTCCTAATTAAAACTACATTATCACAGTGTCGAGAATGTGTAATTCAAAAACGTCAGAAAAGTCAACAGTTAATGGCTGCTTTACCTTCCGAGAGGACAACTATTTCTCGCCCATTTACCAACACTGGAGTCGACTTTGCGGGCCCCTTTGATGTCAAAACGTATACTGGCCGTGGTTGCAAAATCACGAAAGGCTATGTGTTAGTTTTCATCTGTTTCACAACTAAGGCGATACATCTCGAACTCACAAGTGAAATCTCGACTCAAGCATTTCTAGCTGCGTTTGCACGTTTTTTCTCGCGCCGAGGCTCCCCCAGTGCTATATATTTGGACAATGGTACCGCTTTTGTTGGCGCCTCACATATACTGGATGCGGAAAAAACTGAGTTCTTATCACTAGTACGCCGAAAATTACTTGATCAACATAGTGTTGCCTTACTAGAATGGCATTTTATCCCGCCAGGTGCACCTCACATGGGTGGGCTTTGGGAAGCTGGCGTGAAAAGCTTCAATATGCATCTCAAACGAGTGTCTCATAGTCAGAGTTTCACCTACGAAGAATTTTCTACTATGCTAGCAAGAATCGAAGCGTGTTTAAACTCTCGGCCACTTAGCACAATAAGCGAAAGCCCTACCGAATTATGTGCACTTAACCCCGGTCATTTCCTTATAGGCAACCCACTGCTATCTCCCCCAGAACCTGATCTTTCAGATCATTCATTGAGTCATGTGAATCGTTGGCAAAAATTAAAGATTCTGCATCACTATTTTTCTCAAAGGTGGAAGGAGGAGTACCTTAAAGAGCTCCACAAGCTTAACAAGTGGAAATACCCCCAGCGTGATTACGCTATAGTTGATTTTGTCATTATAAAAAAAGATAGAAAATGTTACCCGTGGTCGAGATAACAGAGTTAGAGTCGCCGAAATACGAACTACCAATGGCACTAGGCCAATCGTAAAATTAGTTTTACTCCCCAACCCCGAATACAACTAATAATGCACTTTTATATCTACTTACAGCCATAACAATGCCACATCATAGCCGCAGAAGCCTCTCGCCCCTTGAAGAAAAGGACCATAGCCGTCACCAACGCAACTCTCGATATCCATCAAGATCTTTTGATTGCCGCATATGTAATAAGGATCATCCCCTTCGAAGATGCATAAAATTTAAAGGCATGAATGTTTTGGAAAAATTTAAAGTAGTGAGAAAATACCAATATTGTGAGAACTGTCTGGCACACTCCCACAAAGTCAACCGGTGTCGCAATACTGATCGATGTCGCCAATGTGGAAGTAATCACCATACGTCGCTACATCGCCATGAACGTCTGCGAGTAAGTAAAGTAAAAACTGACTCCTCGAAAGAAACTGCCTCCAGCCTACGTAGCGTAACACTGATACCTACAATCATTGCGAAAGTAGAGCTAGGGAAAGAATGGGGAAACGTCCGAGGGATACTTAACTCTTGTGAGGAAACGAGCTCTGTGGCAGAGTTTCTTGTAGAACGTTACAAGCTTCCAGTGAAGCGAATGGGTAACGACCGGTGGTGGCAAATTAAAATCAGGTCCCGTTATGAGGATGGACCGAAAATTATATTATCGGCAAAGGTAGATAGCGATCTACCACGTAAGCAACCTAAAGAAGAAATTGATGAGAGAGTAGCGTCTTTGTACAGCAACCTACGTCTTGCTGACCCCAACTTTTACAGTGACGATGACGTCAACCTAATACTTGGCGCTGACGTGTACCCACGCATTATAAAAACCAACATTCAGCCAGAGACAGTTGGTAATCCCATGGCTCAAGATACCGTCCTAGGATGGACCATTATTGGCAGGTTTGGAGTGTAGATGCTCTTCTTTTTACTTTTATTTTTTTACAATATAATATTGTTAATACAAGTAGTCTACATACTAAATTTTATATTTTGCATTGAATTTAAGCGTATACAACATAAATTGTTTTTTTTTTTCTTTCTTAAACCAATAATATTATGTATCTATTATGATGAATTTAAATTCTTAACCTACTATTTTTATATTTTTATTTTTAAAAGATAACTTAAAGGTCGTATATATTTTTAATATTAAAGCTGAATTATTTGTCTATATTCTTAAAACAAAATTTCTAACCAACTTCCGGTTTCCCAAAGTTGCATAATAGCAAGGGGACCGGAATGTTTAAGTGTGATTAAATTATATTTTTAAGTCATGTCTAAGTCTCGCGTAGTGTAGTGAGAAGAGAAAATTATTAATAATAATGATCTCATTATCTTCACTGAAGTGAGCGGTAAACCTTAAAAATAATGTAACAAGTTTTTAGTAATCAACTCGCTTACATACAAAAAGGTTTGTATAATAATAAAATCGAATTTTTTATAAAGTGATAATTCCCCGTGTTCTTTTTCTTTTTACTACCGGAATATTTTGCCTAACTTGCATTACACCTTAAAATACCTTGTTGATACCACATGTTAATCAAGCCCAAAGCATGCAGTTGTGGCGTTAAAAATGTTTCAATCATATCACGATATCGCTCCCCATTCACAGTTACCGTTACGCTTTCATTTTCAAAGAAGTAAAGTCCAATGATTCCTCCTGACCAAATTGCACACCAGACTGTCACTTATAATGGATGGAAAGGTGACTGATGAATAATTTGAGGGTTTCCCATTGCCCAGAACCGACTATTCTGTTTATTTACACATCCATTAAAATGAAAATGTACCTCGTCACTCATTGTGATTTTTTCATGAAAATCGGGGTTGTCATGGGCGATCTGGCACGTTTGTTTATCAAATATTTTTCCAAAATAAATTGGCCACGTGTCTACTTCACGACTGCCAAATATGAACTGTCAACACTAATATTAACTAAAATGGCGGCAAAATAAAGTAGTATATACCTTCCCGGCGGACACCCTGCATTTCTGAGATAAAAAAAATTACACAATTAAAAAATAAACCTTTTTTAAATACTAGTCTTTTATTTAAAAACTTAATAGATTATATTATACATAATACAATCTATAAAATATAATAATACATATATTAAACATAACGCCAAGTCTAGAAAATGTCGCCACATCTTTTTACATCTCCATAAGGCAAACGTTTAACATCATTATATAAGAAATACTATTATCTTAATCGCGCTCCTCATGATAAAGTTGCGATAAGGACAAGTCTGCTATTTACCGAACTTGCATTAAAATGTACAAATAATTTAGTTAAATATATTATTTTAATTCGACGCGTCGGATATGCCATTTAAGCGATTAAGCAGGCCAAAAATGAATGCTATACATGAATAAATACATACACACATACTCTTCCCTTCATACATGCAGTTGCATATAATGCTTAAACGTGAAATACTGGCCTCATTTCCAATGTCTTTTTATACCCTTCACCACAGGTGGAAAGGGTATATATAAGTTTGTCATTCCGTGTGTAATTTCTACAATATTCATTTCCGACCCCATAAAGTATATATATTCTGGATCCTTATACATAGAGAAGTTGATTAAGCGATGTCCGTCTGTCCGTCTGTCCGTCCGTCTGTCCGTGTTAGTGTGGTAATGTCATTTGCCAAGGCACCAGAAGAGATACAAAAAATTTAAGCACACCAATCTGTCAGGCATAGTTTCGAAAATTTTGGTATTGCAATTCAGCAACATCGGATCATTCCTTTGGAGGCTGCGGGCCAAAAACCACGCCCACCTATATTTTTTTTCAGGTTTTTTTTTAATTTTTTTCAGCTTTAATGATTCTGATTTGCTTTTTTTTCTCAAATAAATATTAGACTGCGACAGGTAAATCGCAAGGAGTGCATACAGATCTCGGGGGAAATTTTTTTTAAGGATTTTTTTTTTGCTTTAGTCTGACCATTCTAACTCAATATAGATTGGAGAAAGGTCCAAAATTTAACAAAAAAATTTCAATCGAATTTTTAAAAAAAAAAATTTTTTAAAATTTTTTAAAAAAAATTTTTAAATTTTTTTTCAAAAATATTTACAAAAAAATTTACAAAGCATTTTCAAAAAGATATTTTACAGAAAAATATTCGAAAAAAATTTTTTTTAAAAAATTTTCCAAAAAATTTTCGAATAAAATTTTACAAAAAATTTTTAAAAAAATATTTTTACAAAAAATTTTTACACACAATTTTCGAAAAATTAAAACAAAAATTTCAATATTTCTTTGAAAATGAAAATCATGACTGTAACATAACATATATTTAATATTAAGAATATACATATGTATGTATGTGTGTATATAGAGTAACATATTTTTATACCCTTCACCACAGGTGGAAAGGGTATATATAAGTTTGTCATTCCGTGTGTAATTTCTACAATATTCATTTCCGACCCCATAAAGTATATATATTCTGGATCCTTATACATAGAGAAGTTGATTAAGCGATGTCCGTCT
The DNA here is from genome assembly GCA_949628195.1 of Phasia obesa. Classification (NCBI taxonomy): domain Eukaryota; kingdom Metazoa; phylum Arthropoda; class Insecta; order Diptera; family Tachinidae; genus Phasia; species Phasia obesa. The sequence goes on from OX451215.1 coordinate 79,062,006, forward strand.
GTCCGTCCGTCTGTCCGTGTTAGTGTGGTAATGTCATTTGCCAAGGCACCAGAAGAGATACAAAAAATTTAAGCACACCAATCTGTCAGGCATAGTTTCGAAAATTTTGGTATTGCAATTCAGCAACATCGGATCATTCCTTTGGAGGCTGCGGGCCAAAAACCACGCCCACCTATATTTTTTTTCAGGTTTTTTTTTAATTTTTTTCAGCTTTAATGATTCTGATTTGCTTTTTTTTCTCAAATAAATATTAGACTGCGACAGGTAAATCGCAAGGAGTGCATACAGATCTCGGGGGAAATTTTTTTTAAGGATTTTTTTTTTGCTTTAGTCTGACCATTCTAACTCAATATAGATTGGAGAAAGGTCCAAAATTTAACAAAAAAATTTCAATCGAATTTTTAAAAAAAAAAATTTTTTTTAAATTTTTTAAAAAAAATTTTTAAATTTTTTTTCAAAAATATTTACAAAAAAATTTACAAAGCATTTTCAAAAAGATATTTTACAGAAAAATATTAGAAAAAAAATTTTTTTAAAAAATTTTCCAAAAAATTTTCGAATAAAATTTTACAAAAAAATTTTAAAAAAATGTTTTTACAAAAAATTTTTACACACAATTTTCGAAAAATTAAAACAAAAATTTCAATATTTCTTTGAAAATCATGACTGTAACATAACATATATTTAATATTAAGAATATACATATGTATGTATGTGTGTATATAGAGTAACATATTTTTATACCCTTCACCACAGGTGGAAAGGGTATATATAAGTTTGTCATTCCGTGTGTAATTTCTACAATATTCATTTCCGACCCCATAAAGTATATATATTCTGGATCCTTATACATAGAGAAGTTGATTAAGCGATGTCCGTCTGTCCGTCTGTCCGTCTGTCCGTGTTAGTGTGGTAATGTCATTTGCCAAGGCATCAGAAGAGATACAAAAAATTTAAGCACACCAATCTGTCAGGCATAGTTTCGAAAATTTTGGTATTGCAATTCAGCAACATCGGATCATTCCTTTGGAGGCTACGGGCCAAAAACCACGCCCACCTATATTTTTTTTACGTTTTTTTTACGTTTTTTTTTTAATTTTTTCGGCTTTAATGATTCTGTTTTGCCTTTTTTTGTCAAATAAATATTAGAGTGTGACAGGTAGATCGCAAGGAGTGCATACAGATCTCGGGGGAGCAATAACCCCTGCGAGGGTCGATTTTTGTTTGTTTTTAGATTGGTAGGGTTTTTCTGCTTTGATTTGTATTAGAGACCTTAATAGAAAGCAATACGCATAGAGGTAGCCAATGGACCCACAGGGTACCCACTGACAAATAGGAGCAGTTAAAAGGGCCCCCCATGTGTCAATATGATGAATTTTTTTTTTTTTTTTTGTAAGGATTTCTTTTTGCTTTAGTCTGACCATTCTAACTCAATAGATTGGAAAAAGGTCCAAAATTTAACAAAAAAATTTAATTAAATTTTTAAAAAAAAAATTTAAAAAAAAAAAATTTTTAATTTTTTTCAAAAATATTTACAAAAAAATTTACAAAGCATTTTCAAAAAGATATTTTACAGAAAAATATTAGAAAAAAAAATTTTTTTAAAAATTTTCCAAAAAATTTTCGAATAAAATTTTACAAAAAATTTTTAAAAAAATATTTTTACAAAAAATTTTTACACACAATTTTCGAAAAATTAAAACAAAAATTTCAATATTTCTTTGAAAATGAAAATCATGACTGTAACATAACATATATTTAATATTAAGAATATACATATGTATGTATGTGTGTATATAGAGTAACATATTTTTATACCCTTCACCACAGGTGGAAAGGGTATATATAAGTTTGTCATTCCGTGTGTAATTTCTACAATATTCATTTCCGACCCCATAAAGTATATATATTCTGGATCCTTATACATAGAGAAGTTGATTAAGCGATGTCCGTCTGTCCGTCTGTCCGTCTGTCCGTGTTAGTGTGGTAATGTCATTTGCCAAGGCATCAGAAGAGATACAAAAAATTTAAGCACACCAATCTGTCAGGCATAGTTTCGAAAATTTTGGTATTGCAATTCAGCAACATCGGATCATTCCTTTGGAGGCTACGGGCCAAACACCACGCCCACCTATATTTTTTTTTACGTTTTTTTTACGTTTTTTTAATTTTTTTCGGCTTTAATGATTCTGTTTTGCCTTTTTTTGTCAAATAAATATTAGAGTGTGACAGGTAGATCGCAAGGAGTGCATACAGATCTCGGGGGATCAATAACCCCCTGCGAGGGGCGATTTTTGTTTGTTTTTAGATTGGTAGGGTTTTTCTGCTTTGATTTGTATTAGAGACCTTAATAGAAAGCAATACGCATAGAGGTAGCCAATGGACCCACAGGGTACCCACTGACAAATAGGAGCAGTTAAAAGGGCCCCCCATGTGTCAATATGATGATTTTTTTTTTTTTTTTTGTAAGGATTTCTTTTTGCTTTAGTCTGACCATTCTAACTCAATAGATTGGAAAAAGGTCCAAAATTTAACAAAAAAATTTCAATCAAATTTTTAAAAAAAAAATTTAAAAAAAAAAAAATTTTTAATTTTTTTCAAAAATATTTACAAAAAAATTTACAAAGCATTTTCAAAAAGATATTTTACAGAAAAATATTAGAAAAAAAATTTTTTTAAAAAATTTTCCAAAAAATTTTCGAATAAAATTTTACAAAAAAATTTAAAAAAAATGTTTTTACAAAAAATTTTTACACACAATTTTCGAAAAATTAAAACAAAAATTTCAATATTTCTTTGAAAATGAAAATCATGACTGTAACATAACATATATTTAATATTAAGAATATACATATGTATGTATGTGTGTATATAGAGTAACATATTTTTATACCCTTCACCACAGGTGGAAAGGGTATATATAAGTTTGTCATTCCGTGTGTAATTTCTACAATATTCATTTCCGACCCCATAAAGTATATATATTCTGGATCCTTATACATAGAGAAGTTGATTAAGCGATGTCCGTCTGTCCGTCTGTCCGTGTTAGTGTGGTAATGTCATTTGCCAAGGCATCAGAAGAGATACAAAAAATTTAAGCACACCAATCTGTCAGGCATAGTTTCGAAAATTTTGGTATTGCAATTCAGCAACATCGGATCATTCCTTTGGAGGCTACGGGCCAAACACCACGCCCACCTATATTTTTTTTACGTTTTTTTTACGTTTTTTTAATTTTTTTCGGCTTTAATGATTCTGTTTTGCCTTTTTTTGTCAAATAAATATTAGAGTGTGACAGGTAGATCGCAAGGAGTGCATACAGATCTCGGGGGATCAATAACCCCCTGCGAGGGGCGATTTTTGTTTGTTTTTAGATTGGTAGGGTTTTTCTGCTTTGATTTGTATTAGAGACCTTAATAGAAAGCAATACGCATAGAGGTAGCCAATGGACCCACAGGGTACCCACTGACAAATAGGAGCAGTTAAAAGGGCCCCCCATGTGTCAATATGATGATTTTTTTTTTTTTTTTGTAAGGATTTCTTTTTGCTTTAGTCTGACCATTCTAACTCAATAGATTGGAAAAAGGTCCAAAATTTAACAAAAAAATTTCAATCAAATTTTAAAAAAAAAAATTTAAAAAAAAAAAAAATTTTAATTTTTTTCAAAAATATTTACAAAAAAATTTACAAAGCATTTTCAAAAAGATATTTTACAGAAAAATATTAGAAAAAAAATTTTTTTAAAAAATTTTCCAAAAAATTTTCGAATAAAATTTTACAAAAAAATTTTAAAAAAATGTTTTTACAAAAAATTTTTACACACAATTTTCGAAAAATTAAAACAAAAATTTCAATATTTCTTTGAAAATGAAAATCATGACTGTAACATAACATATATTTAATATTAAGAATATACATATGTATGTATGTGTGTATATAGAGTAACATATTTTTATACCCTTCACCACAGGTGGAAAGGGTATATATAAGTTTGTCATTCCGTGTGTAATTTCTACAATATTCATTTCCGACCCCATAAAGTATATATATTCTGGATCCTTATACATAGAGAAGTTGATTAAGCGATGTCCGTCTGTCCGTCTGTCCGTGTTAGTGTGGTAATGTCATTTGCCAAGGCATCAGAAGAGATACAAAAAATTTAAGCACACCAATCTGTCAGGCATAGTTTCGAAAATTTTGGTATTGCAATTCAGCAACATCGGATCATTCCTTTGGAGGCTACGGGCCAAACACCACGCCCACCTATATTTTTTTTACGTTTTTTTTACGTTTTTTTAATTTTTTTCGGCTTTAATGATTCTGTTTTGCCTTTTTTTGTCAAATAAATATTAGAGTGTGACAGGTAGATCGCAAGGAGTGCATACAGATCTCGGGGGATCAATAACCCCCTGCGAGGGGCGATTTTTGTTTGTTTTTAGATTGGTAGGGTTTTTCTGCTTTGATTTGTATTAGAGACCTTAATAGAAAGCAATACGCATAGAGGTAGCCAATGGACCCACAGGGTACCCACTGACAAATAGGAGCAGTTAAAAGGGCCCCCCATGTGTCAATATGATGATTTTTTTTTTTTTTTTTGTAAGGATTTCTTTTTGCTTTAGTCTGACCATTCTAACTCAATAGATTGGAAAAAGGTCCAAAATTTAACAAAAAAATTTCAATCAAATTTTTAAAAAAAAAATTTAAAAAAAAAAAATTTTTAATTTTTTTCAAAAATATTTACAAAAAAATTTACAAAGCATTTTCAAAAAGATATTTTACAGAAAAATATTAGAAAAAAAATTTTTTTAAAAAATTTTCCAAAAAATTTTCGAATAAAATTTTACAAAAAAATTTTAAAAAAATGTTTTTACAAAAAATTTTTACACACAATTTTCGAAAAATTAAAACAAAAATTTCAATATTTCTTTGAAAATGAAAATCATGACTGTAACATAACATATATTTAATATTAAGAATATACATATGTATGTATGTGTGTATATAGAGTAACATATTTTTATACCCTTCACCACAGGTGGAAAGGGTATATATAAGTTTGTCATTCCGTGTGTAATTTCTACAATATTCATTTCCGACCCCATAAAGTATATATATTCTGGATCCTTATACATAGAGAAGTTGATTAAGCGATGTCCGTCTGTCCGTCTGTCCGTCTGTCCGTGTTAGTGTGGTAATGTCATTTGCCAAGGCATCAGAAGAGATACAAAAAATTTAAGCACACCAATCTGTCAGGCATAGTTTCGAAAATTTTGGTATTGCAATTCAGCAACATCGGATCATTCCTTTGGAGGCTACGGGCCAAAAACCACGCCCACCTATATTTTTTTTACGTTTTTTTTACGTTTTTTTAATTTTTTTCGGCTTTAATGATTCTGTTTTGCCTTTTTTTGTCAAATAAATATTAGAGTGTGACAGGTAGATCGCAAGGAGTGCATACAGATCTCGGGGGATCAATAACCCCCTGCGAGGGGCGATTTTTTTTTGTTTTTAGATTGGTAGGGTTTTTCTGCTTTGATTTGTATTAGAGACCTTAATAGAAAGCAATACGAATAGAGGTAGCCAATGGACCCACAGGGTACCCACTGACAAATAGGAGCAGTTAAAAGGGCCCCCCATGTGTCAATATGATGAATTTTTTTTTTTTTGTAAGGATTTCTTTTTGCTTTAGTCTGACCATTCTAACTCAATAGATTGGAAAAAGGTCCAAAATTTAACAAAAAAATTTCAATCAAATTTTTAAAAAAAAAATTTAAAAAAAAAAAATTTTTAATTTTTTTCAAAAATATTTACAAAAAAATTTACAAAGCATTTTCAAAAAGATATTTTACAGAAAAATATTAGAAAAAAAATTTTTTTAAAAAATTTTCCAAAAAATTTTCGAATAAAATTTTACAAAAAATTTTTAAAAAAATATTTTTACAAAAAATTTTTACACACAATTTTCGAAAAATTAAAACAAAAATTTCAATATTTCTTTGAAAATGAAAATCATGACTGTAACATAACATATATTTAATATTAAGAATATACATATGTATGTATGTGTGTATATAGAGTAACATATTTTTTTAAATGCTTTTGATTTTTTTTTAAATGCGATTGATTTAAAATAGATGAGATCTTTGTTTAAAACCTAGGTGCATTAAACACATAGACATCATCAGGATACCGGGTAAAAACTGCCAAAAATAAAATACACACGTTTATAGGTAAACGTTTTTTTTTTTTTTTTGAAGCCAGTATAGCTACATGGCTACACGACTACCGTTGTGGATGTCGTCAACTTAGGCTAATTTCTATTTTATTCAACAAAAGAAAATGTCACAAATTACATTATTATTGTAAATTACAAATTCATATATAAACAAAAAGTTTTGGAGGAGATATTTATAAGTTTTTGAAAAAGTTATTTAATTTTATAAAAGCAAAATAAGTATTTCTACAACAATGTCAGAGTTTACGATGTAGCGTCGGCTTCAATATCATTAAGTAGCCGACAACACGGCGACAATTGTAGCAAACGGAATTTGTTTTCATTTGTCTTCTATTTCTTTAACTCATGAATAATGATTTTTTCTTATACGACTTTATTTAAATAAAGAGTCAACAATATGGATAATGCTGTACATGTCTGTATAAATAAAATCACCGTGGTGAAGGGTATAGAAGATTCGGCACGGCCGAATATAGCACTTTTACTTGTTTTAAATGCGTTTGATTTTTTAATACATGATATCTCTGTTTTAAAACCTAGGTGCATTAAACACATAGACATTATCAGAATACCGACTACAAACTGTCAAAAATGAAACGTTGTGGCTGTCGTCAACTTAGGCTAATTTCTATTTTATTCAACAAAAGAAAATGTCACAAAATTGTAAATTGCAAATTTATATATAAACAAAAAGTTTTGGAGGAAATATTTATAATTTTTTGATAAAGTTATTTAATTTTATAAAATCAAAATAAGTATTTCTACAACAATGTCAGAGTTTACGATGTAGCTGTCGTCTTCAATATCTTTAAGTAGCTGACAGCGCGGCGACAATTGTAGCAAACGGAATTTGATTTCATTTGTCTTCTATTTTTTTAACTTATGAATAATGATTTTTTCTCATACGACTTTATTTAAGTAAAGAGTCAACAATATGGATAATGCTGTACATGTCTGTACAAATAAAATCACCGTGGTGAAGGGTATAGAAGATTCGGCACGGCCGAATATAGCACTTTTACTTGTTTTTTCATAAGCAAGTTTCAAACACTTAATAAAAGCGGTAACCTTCATTATAACCTGAACTCACAAACGTTTTTCTAAATTTTCCTATTGATTTAAGAATATGCCAAGAGTTATAGCTGTATAACAATGAAACTGGAATTTTATAAAAGATCACTAATTTAATTTGTTTTTATAATCCCTCCAGATCAGCAAACAAATTTTATTTTTTACATACATATATTCTATTGCAAATTCTATTGCGAAGGCGCTTACACTATAAAAAGCATCAAATACTTGCTGCAATAATCAGTTCTTCTTTGTATTTCTATTAGAGAACATTATAAAAAAATAACTAAACAATGAAATACTTCTTAATTTTGTCCCTAATTACTTTGGTCACGTATACCGCTGGCCGTACCAGCTGCCTTGGTTGTGCCCACAAAAGAGATCTTAAGGAGTCTGAAAAAGATCTCAACAGATCATTGAGTAAATTGGCTGCTGCTGATGGTCCACATTATGAGTAAATATCCAATATAAAATTTAACTTTTTTTCTTAATAACAATATTTTTTTTTCGATGTCATTCTTTAAGGGTTGTTAAAATCAATTCTGCTACTAGACAAATGGTAGCTGGAATTAACGACGTAATAAATGCGGATCTTAAGAATGAAGCGGGGGAGCGAAAAACTTGTACTATTGAGATTTTTTATCCAGTCAGGTTAACAAATGATATCCGAGTAACAATTGATTGTCCTGGTGAAGAGAAAGTAATAAAGACCCACAGTGCTTAAAAATAAACTTGTAACTAATGTTGAATGTTTTTACATTTAATGTAATAAATGGTTTTCATTCAATAAAATTGTAAAATTAAAAACATAAAACTTTTTTTTATTTTAAAAGATTTTTATTTTTAACCGCCTTCAAAAAAAGAAGGAGGACCGCAGAACTCAGTCATTTCTGAACCGATTTTAAAATTTTTTCCTTTATTCGAAAGGACAAAAGAAGTTCAGAATTTTGAAAATTAAAGGGTGTCCCCATTCATACGTGTTTTTTACGTGTACTATGAACCGTAAAAGCCACCCTTTTAAAATTAAAAAAATGCATATCATTATAGCTGCCAATAACAGAACTCAATAAAAAAATGAACTTAAAAATTAAAGGGTGTCCCCATATGTGACGTCAATTTCAATATATGTACCATTTGATTGTAGACAATTACTTGAAAATTGGACACAATGTCCAATATTTATAACCAGAAATTAAATATTTATAATTAGAAGTTAAAGGGTGTCCCAATAGTTGATGTAATTTGATGTATATTGCAAAACTTTTGAACCGTAACAGAGAGACGGTTGAAAATTACAAAGAACCTGTATATCTAAGCCCTTTATAACATCAAGTATATAATTTTAATTTGGATACTAAAGGGTGTCCACATAATTGATATAATTTTACCTATCTAGCCCTATCTTTTGAACCGTTATAGACAAACACTTGAAAATTAGACAGAATCTCCACTACTATGTCCCGTATAATAACATTTATGAATATTTAAAATTATAAAGGGTGTCTCAATAGTCTATTTAAATTGATGCATATGGCCAAACTTTTGAACCGTTTTTGGCAGACACTTGAAATTTTGAAAGAAATCCTTTAAAATAAGTGTCTAATTTAAAATTGTACATTAAATGGTGACATTGTTTAACCTATATGGCTATATCTTTGGAACCGTTACTTTTTATTACTGTGTCAGTAATAACAAGTGTGAAAAATAAAGGTTAGACATTTAAATGTACAGAACGTTTATTACTATGTCCGTTAGAGCAACAAGTATAAGGTGGGCCAATTCGCAACTCGCAAGTGTTTTTTTTTTTTTTTTGTTTATTTTTTAAAAGTCTAGTTAATATTTTAAATTTTTAGTTTAGAATTGATGCACATACATATATTTGTTTTGTAGTCGGTTTTTTTTTATTTGTTATGATTATAATGAAAAGTAAACATTTTGCACACCATTTTTGAACACATAAATATACGTACGTATGTACATACATACATATGTATACACATGATTTGAGATCATCTGTGCCTCGTTTCTGTAACTATTATGAAATTATTATAATCACATGGTCAACGTAAGATAGTAATGAACTTTGTCGTAAACCGACGTTAAAAAGTTCATGATTAACTGTAGTCCAGCCTCCTTTGCATAACTCATGTTGTTTGTTAATCATTAAAAAAAAGTATTTATGCTGAATATACCTTCTATTATAGCCACCCGTATTTATTGAAGATGCAATCCTTTATAGATTTGACTCACGAGATGTTGAAAAGGAAATTTTTAGTTTAAACCAGAGTCCAGAATTTTTTAAAATTATGAACGTAGAAATTTCAACATTTATTATATTTCTCATAAATGAGATTCTAAAATTATATATATTTTTTTCACGTTTATAGAAGGAACAACAAAAATGCTCTGCCTAAAATCACACATGAATGAGTGTAATTGTTTCTTTTTTATAATATACACAAATAAACGGTGAAAAACTTAAATATCCGTTTTATTCATATGTGATAAGTAATGAATTAGCTCATTCTTATTTATGCTCTTTTACATATGTAAATGTTTGTAATTTTTTCTTCATTTATGAACGTTTTCATTTACTCATAAATGAGATTAATCTGCATGCGCTGGAGGATGCACATTACTTAAACAAACACATACATATATTTATGCGAATGCTTAATGCGAACATTTTTCTACGAACTTTTCATTTATGAAAAATTAACAAAATTATAAATTATCATGTATAAGCACTTACGTGAAAAACAAAATATTTTCGCTTTTATTCACTTTTGAATAAAAAGGAAAAAATAAATCATCTCACTCATAAATGAACAAACACAAAATATATTCTAGTCTTTGACACATGTATAAAAAGATGCAAAAATAAACTAAAATGAACTAAAATGAACTACTCACACAGGATTGAGCAGTGAGTGAACAGTGAATGAGCATTTCGGTACTCTGGCTTAAATCCTAAGTAGGCCAATGATTAGCAGAAAACAAGTAACAAGACGCTAATCGAACTTCTCCACTTAGAAGTTAAAATAATTCTCTTGCTATTTTACTTTCAATACAATTGAGATTTTTATGATATGCATACATTTATGCAAACGGTATGATTAAAAAATAACCGTTATTTTCAATTTTCGTGAGGTACGTACACAGGTTGGTACACAGGTCTTTTATTTATGTTGACAATATCAGCCATTTTGGATTGTCAGTTTGTTTTTGACAGATAAAAAGGTTAGTCGTGTTTTGGTGTGCTCTTCGATTTTTTATTATTTCAAAAAATGTATCAAAGAAACTGTATTAAGTTTTGTATAAAAAATTAAATTAAATGCGAAAATCAAACATACGTACCTCAGGAAAATTGAAAATAACGGTTATTTTTTGATCATACCACGTTTGTAAAAAATGTCTGGCTAAAAAAATTCTTACAAAATGTTAACTAAATAATTTACTAGATCTGATCTTACTTACTCTTGTGTATACATATGTACGTAGATTTATTATTTAGATTTATTATGATTTTCATTATAATCATAACAAATAATACTCCATAAAAATAAAAATCTTTTAAAATAAAATAAAAAGTTTTATGTTATTAATTTTCCAATTTTATTGAATGAAAACCATTTATTACATTAAATGTAAAAACATTCAACATTAGTTAGAATTTTATTTTTAAGCACTGTGGGTCTTTACTACTTTCTCTTCACCAGGACAATCAATTGTTACTCGGATACCATTTGCCAAACTGGCTGGAGAATAAATCTCAATAGTACAAGTTTTTCGCTTCCCCGCTTCATTCGTAAGATCCGCATTTATTACGTCTTTAATTCCAGCTACCATTTGTCTAGTAGCAAAATTGATTTTAACAACCCTTAAAGAATGACATCGAGAATAAAAAAATATTGTTATTAAGAGAAGGAGTTAAATTTTATATTGGATATTTACTCATAATGTGGACCATCACCAGCAGCCAACTTAGTCAATGATCTGTTGAGAACTTTTTCAGACTCCTTAAGATCAGCACCCTCTCTTTTCTGAGCACAACCAAGGCAGCTGGTACTGCCAGCGGCATACGTGACCAAAGTAATTAATGACAAAATCAAAAAGTATTTCATCGTTTGGTAGTTTTTATAATGTTCTCTAATTGAAACACTAAGAAGAACTGATTATTGCAGCAAGTATTTGATGCTTTTTATAGCGTAAACGCTTTCGCCATAAGATATTTTGTTTTTTGCAATAGAATATAAAAAATAAAATTTGTTTGCTGATCTGGAAGGATTATAAAAACAAATTAAATTAGTGATCTTTTATAAAATTCCAGTTTTATTGTTATACAGCTATAACTCTTGGCATATTCTTAAATCAATAGGAAATTTTGGAAAAACGTTGACAAGTTCAGGTTATAATGAAGGTCACCACTTTTTTTAAGTGTTTGATTTTTGAATTTAAAGATGAAACTTGCTTATGAAAAAAAAAAAACATTGGAAAAGCATTTTAATCTGCTTAATCGCTTAAATAGCATATGCGACGCGTCAGATTAAAATAATATATTTAACTGAATTATTATGAATTATTTGTACATTTTAATGCAAGTTCGGTAAATAGCAGACTTGTCCTTATCGCAACTTTATTATGAGGAGCGCGATTAAGATAAAAGTATTTCTTATATAATCATGTTAAACGTTTGTCTTATGGAGATGTAAAAAGATGTGGTGACATTTTCTAGACTTGGTGTTATGTTTAATATATGTATTATTATATTTTACAGATTGTATTATGTATAATATATTTTATTAAATTTTTAAATAAAAGATTATTATTTATAAAAGGTTTATTTTTTAATTGTGTAATTAATTTTTATCTATCTAAGAAATATTTAAATAATGCGTCAAAATACAAATTTAATTACCTCGCTATGAATCTTATTTTAAGGTGTAATTCTTCATGTGTTAATTTCATTGGAAGAAGTATAGGGATGTTATTTTTACGAAATGTCAACTCCGAACAACATGGATACATATGTGAAATCTGACATTATACCCGTAATGATAAATCTTAATAATGTAAGCTCTTTATAATCTCGGAAAGTTTTTTTTAATATTTCCTAATTTCGTGGATGTTTAAGTGACTTGGATCGTAAAAACTTTCGTGGATTGCTTGTCACAAGCAACCCTTAAATTAAGATGTATTTAGTGGTTCACGAACAACCCAATTATTTCCAAAATAAAAGCTTTTAAGCCACTGTGCGCTGCTAAATAAAATATGTACTTACAATTTGTATGTACTTATGTGCTCCGAAATTAAAGAAAAGTGTATTTACATATAAACACAGCCATATGAGTTATTCAGTGCACAAATTGATTAACTCCACAAAACAAAAATTTGAGAAATGCGATAAATACAGAATGATAATGTACATTGGCTTATAAAATCCCCTTTATTATCGGAAATAAATACAGATATAGCTTTCATTTAACGATATATAAAATTATTAAAAGAGAATATCCAAGAAATAATCGTCAGTAATGTGACAATTTTTATGTGACTGGAGGAGTTAAATTCAATCTTTAAATTATTTAGTTTTTTATTACAGAAAAAGTTAGTTATTATATATTTTTAACCGACTTCAAAAAAAGAAGGAGGTTATCAATTCGTCTGAATGTTGCTTTTTTATGTTTGTGCCCGCAGAACTCAGCCATTTCTGAACCGATTTTAAAAATTTTTTCTTTATTTGAAAAGTTATGCTTACAGATTGGTCCCGTTTTGACAACAGTTCATTATTTTAAAAATTAAAGGGTATCCCCATACAACATACATGTTTTTTTCGTGTATTAAGAACCCTAAAGGGCACTAATTTAAAATTTAAAAAAATTGCGTATCAGTAAAGCTCCCACCAACTAAAAGGAATAAAAAAATCAACTTAGAATTTAAAGGGTGTCCCCATAGGTGACGTAATTTGACCTTTATGGGGCTATCTTTTGAACCGTAAAGACAAAACCTTGAAAGTTTGACAGAATGTCGATTACTATGACCTTTATAATAAAAAGGATATACATTCAAAATTATAAATTAAAGGGTGCTCCAATAGTTCACTAAATTTGATGTGTATGCCCATACTTTTGAACATTTGTACACCGACCGTTAAATTTACAAATAACCTGTATTAATAAGTCCGCTATAACAAAAAGTATAAAATTTCAATTTGGAAATAAAAGGGTGTCCCAATAGTTAATGTAATTTTATGTATGTGGCCAAACTTTTAAACCGTTATAGACAGACAGCTGAAATTTACAAGGAACCTGTATTGCTAAGTCAGCTATAACAAGTATATAATTTGAATTTAGAAATTAAAGGGTGTCCCCATAATTGATGTAATTTGAGCTATATGTCCCTATCATTTGAACCGTTATAGACAAGCACTTGAAAATTATGCAGAATTTCTACTACTGTCTCTGGTATACTAGAAAGTATAAATATTTAGTATTATGAATTAAAGGGTAACCCAATAGTTCTGTAATTTGTTGTATATGACTAAACCTTTGAGCCGTTATAGACACACAGTTGAAATTTACAAAAAATTCTTGTGGCCAAGTCCTCTATAACAATAGTTCTTTAATTTAAAATTGTAAACTAAAGGCTGTCCCAATAGGTGAAGTTATTTAATTTATGTTGTTCTATCTTTGAAACCCTTATAGACAGACATTTGATATTTACGCAGAACGAATATTACTATGTCCGCTATAGTAAAAAGTATAAAATTGGAAATCAAAGGGTGCACCTAAAGTTAGTGATATTTGATCTATATGACCTTATCTTTTGAACGCTTATAGAAAAACATTTGAAATTTTAACAAGGCGAATATTACTACGTCTACAATAAAAAGTACTAAAAGGGTGTCCTCATAGCTGACGTAATTTGACTTATATAGACTAGTATTTTTAACCGTTATAGATTGAGACTTGATATTTATATAGTGAGTGTATTGTTATGTCCGCTATAAGAATTATAAAATTGAAAATAAAAGGATGTCCCTATAGTTAATGAAATTTGATGTATGCCTTATCTTTTGAGCCGTTTTTGATATACAGCTGAAATGTACACATAATGTGTATTACTATGGTAGCTATTACATAATTATAAAAATTTATAATTACATGGTGTCCCCATAAAAGACGGATGTTGGTGAAAATAGCTTAACTTTTGAACAGTAATAAGGAGATGCTTGAATTTCACATAGTCTTTACTTCTTTTCCTGCTTATTTTTGCGCATTTTGTTTATCTTTTATTTGGTTTATATATACTTCTTACATTTTCAGTTTAGAACTGGTACCCAACTATCTGTTTCGAAGTCGGTTTTTTTTTGCAAGAATTATTATTACATATTTTCCATAAAAATTAATGTTGACAGATCTGTTATAATATATTATTTGTTGTTAATTCATCAGCAACATAAATATTGTCTGCTGATGAATATGTACATATGCGAGGGCTCGTCACTTCAATTTGTTTAGTTTTTATAGTAATCATGTTTACCAGGAGGATTAAAGTTAGTAGGTTCATCATGTCTCTCTTTTTTCCCTTGTCTCAGTTTTATCTTTAGAACATAATAAAGGATGATCATTTAGCCAAGATAAAAATTAAAGAAGATGGTACTTGCAGACTGTGTCTGGAAGAGGCTGGTGTGAATGTCCTGCAATGGCTACCATAAGACTCAGGATATGAGACCTGAGCCTTGAACAATTGCTAGCAATTACTAGAGACTGTGTGATGAGAAAGAAGGCCGGCAGTTACCAGTCGACAGTCTGAAATCACTAGAGTCAAGTAGTAAATTTTAACTATGTTTTTGTGTTAAATTAACACAATTTTATATATAATTTAATAAGTTTTTTTCAGATTAACAGGTTTAAACAAAAAACAAAAGAAATTCTGTTGATTTGATTTGAAAAGAATTAGCTCATATGAAAAAATCGTATATAGATTTGTATACGCATGAAGTTGATTTATCTATTTTTGTCGTTAAGGTTCAACTAATTTTTTTCATTAATATTACCTACGAAATTTGTTTTAATGTATAAAATGGCATTAAATCAAAACTCAAAACGTATTTCTTTTTGTTATTTGTTTTAGATTTTCAAGCCTAAACATTGCAATGTTGCTAACGGTTCTTTGTTAAAATTAACATTGTGTCAACAAATGAGGGAAATATAAAGGTTATTTGGACTATTTCAAATAAACCAATATACATATGTATGTATGTATGTATGTATGTAAAAACATACATATGTACATACAGCATTTTAAATAACAAAATATTTTTTTTATGATTAGGAATAAACAAAAAATTAATATAAGGTTTTTTACGAAACTTTATAGAAAATACCTATTTAAATAATTTTTTAATTAGATATTGGTCCCATTTTAAAAAAGTGTGTATCACTATAGCTCCTAATAAAAAAATGAATACAAAACTAAACTTAACAATTAAAGGGTGTGTCCATAGGTTAAGTGATTTGACCTATATGGCCCTATCTTTTGCACCTTTTGATAAAAACAGTTATAAATAATATGTCCGTTATAATAACAATTAAAATATTTAAAATTAGAAATTAAAGGGTGTCCCAAATTCTTGAACTTTTATAGACAGATGGTTGAAATTTACAAAAAAAACCTGAATTGCTTAGTTCGTTACAACAAGTATACAATTTTGAATTTGGAAAATAAAGGGTGTACCAACAATTGATGTGTATGGGTAAGCTTTTAAACAGTTATGGACAAACATATGGAATTTACAAAGAACCTATATCACAAATTCCAATATAACAACAATTATAAAATTTTAACTTGGGAATTAAAGGGTTTTCCCATAATTGCTGTAATTTGACCCATATGGCAATATCTTTGGAACCGTTATAGACAATCACTTAAAAGCTAGACATAATGTCTACTACTATGTTCGATATAATATCAAGTATATATATACATAAAATATAAATTAAAGGGCGTCCCAATAGTTTATGTAATTTGACCTATATGGCCCTATATTGGAATCATTATAGACAGAACTAATATTACTATGTCCGCTATAGCAATAAGTATAAAGTTGCAAACTAAAGGATGTTCCTATAGTTAATGATATTTATTCTATATCTTTTGAACCCTTTGATATGCTCAGTAACAGGTAAAACTAAATATCCTAATACGAGTAGTATACTGTCATCTGTTTCTTTCTAGTTCTCTACTCTATGATTTTATGCTGTACGTATGTATTTTTTCCACAATAAATACATACATATGAATATACTTAGTTCACAAAGTACAAGCACATGTTTTTATATAGACCCTTATATTCTTCTTTTTGATTACAGTATAAATTTTAGTCATATATATATAGATATAATAAAATAGTAACTTATTTCCTGTCTGTCTTTCTTTTTTGTGTTCGCATCACGTTAAAACTACTGGATGGATTTAAAAAAAAATTTAAGAAGGTCCATGGTCTCCTTGTTCCAACATAGGATACTTTTTTCTACAAAAATATCTTATTTCCAAGAGAAAGTGAAAAAAAAAGCTTTGAAAGTTACACCGATTTTTTTACCGCTTTAAAGGTACTGCATGCTTTATGGCATATATTATTTTCGAAAGCAGTATATTTTAAGCAACAGATGGCGCTGTTTTAAAATAATGAGTAACTCGTTGCCTGTAATTTTTAGAATTTTATATAAATTTTTGAATTTTATTTAGAGGTATAATAAATATGTCTTAAAATTTGTTATGGATTACTTATCCTATTTTCGCACAGTATCTTTTTTTCCGGTATACGAATCTGAATTCTTTATTACCGTTAACATAAATCTAAAGTTTTTCAAAAAGTGGAGTTAAACAATGTGTGCACTGAACAACTCATGTAATTATACAAACAATATTGTTTCTTTGGTCAAAATTCCGATACAGTGTCTCGTTTCTGTAACTTATGTGAGTAAATTCTCACTAAAGGTGCGCTAGATATAAATATCGTCGCGTTTATTCTTAAACCACGTAAGCGCGAAGAAATCGTTTTTTAGAAAACGAAAAAAACTTAATAACTTCTTTAATATGGGTTTCAAAACAATTTTTTTGCAAAACATGGCAGTACAACTCTCTGAAGGATATAAAAACTTTTTTTTTGTTTAATTTGTTACTTACAATTAACTGTAGCCAAATCTGTCGCTTACGTGATTTTAGAGCAAACAGCAAATTATAAATTTTTATGTGTAAATTAAAACTTTTTTTAATACAAGTGGTTGAGACTTAAATATTTCTAACTTGAAGTATAAAAACCATTATATTTTGCATGTAAATGCCATTTGTATGGCCCTTACGAGGTTTTGGAAATGGCTTTTTTATTTTTCATACAAACTTGTTAAGATGAGTATGTAGTCTGGTGGCAAATGTTATTTACTACCATAAAAACCAAGAAAGTCAATTTCGAAAAAATGGCGCTTACGTGGTTTAAGAAGAAACGCGACTATATGTATTATCTAACTTTTACATTAGTTTATGTTAAAAGGTTTTGCATTATCTATGGGAAAACCTAGAAAAACAGGATGAATATTATATTTTCATGTAAAAAGTTTCTCACTTTAGTTACAGAAACGAGGAACAGATTCTAAAATATAAAATTTCTAGCTACTTATGTACATTAGGCTAGAACTTTCGTATAGGGCAAAAAATAATGTTTGTATTACCCCTTCTAATATTTGTCTATTTATATGAGAAGTTATTCTAGAATTTCTTTTTTCAATTTCATTAAAACTACACACCTCAAAGAACACAAACATTTGCTTTCCATCGTTATTTTATAACCTTTATTTTTTCATGTTTTAATACCTCAGGGGTAGATGTGATATTGTAATGATTTTTCTTTGAATAAAACTTATTTATTGTACTAAGTATGGTCCTTATTTATTTCTATAATACAAATTTTGCAGATCCAAATGTATTGAAATCTGCATAATTTCAATATATTTGACTCTGCGGAATTTGATTTTGCGGCGCCTCTTACCCTACGCTTTTATAATTGACTTAACAATAGCAATTGACAATTTTTTATCACTAGCGGAGTTCAGCGTTCGATGGAAATGGTCTTGCAAAAGTGCAAGTGCGTAGTATAGCTTTTATGGAAAATCCATCAACAAAATACATATTATGTTTGTTAAATTTTAATGATTTAACGCATTTGCACTTTCGCAAAACTTTTTGCATCAAACATTGAATACCACTACTGTTACATATTGATATGAAAAAAATATTTTTTCGTTCCACCGTAATGTACTTATATTCAATTTAGAATATTATAATTACTTTGATATATTTTGAATTTTTGAGAATTGTAAAAGCTTTATTTACATTAAAAATAATTCTTGCAAAAAAAAACCGACTACAAAACAAATATATGTGTATCAATTCTAAACTAAAAATTTAAAAGGAAGTAATCTGTTAGAAATAGTTCACAAATCAAATACTTTTATACTTGTTGCTCTAACGGACATAGTAATTTACGTTCTGTACATTCAAATGTCTATCCGTAACGGTTAAGCAGATAAAGCCATATACAACAAATTACGTCAGATATGAGGACATCCTTTATTTTTTTTACACTTATTATTACTGACACAGTAATACAAAGTAACGGTTCCAAAGATATTGCCATATAGCTTAAACAATATCACCTAGGGGACACCCTTTAATGTGCAATTTTAAATTAAACACTTATTTTAAAGGACAGATTCTTTGTAAATTTAAAATGTCTGTCTAAAACGGTTCAAAAGTTTGGCCATATGCATCAATTTACGTCAACTATTGAGACACCCTTTAACATTTTAAATATTGATAAATGTTATTATACGGGACATAGTAGTGGAGATTCTGTCTAATTTTCAAGTGTTTGTCTATAACGGTTCAAAAGATAGCGCTAGATAGGTAAAATTATATCAATTATGGGGACACCCTTTAGTTTCCAAATTTAAATTATATAGTTGATGTTATAAAGGACTTAGATATACAGGTTCTTTGTACATTTCAACCGTCTCTCTGTTACGGTTCAAAAGTTTTGCAATATACATTAAATTACATCAACTATTGGGACACCCTTTAACTTCTAATTATAAATATTTAATAAATATTTAATTCTGTCCAATTTTCAAGTGATTGTCTACAATGGTTCAAATGGTTCATATATTTAAATTGACTTCACATATTGGGACACCCTTTAATTTTTAAGTTTATTTTTTTATTAATTTCTGTTATTGGCAGCTATAGTAATAAGCAGTTTTTTAAAATGTTAAAAGGGTGCCCTTTACGGTTCATAATACACGTAAAAAACACGTATGTTGTATGGGGACACCCTTTAATTTTCAAAATTCTGAACTTCTTTTAAAATGGGACCAATCTGTAAGCATTTCCATTCTAATAAAGAAAAAATTTTTAAAATCGGTTCAGAAATGACTGAGTTATGCGGGCACAAACATAAAAAAAAAAGCAACATTCAGACGAATTGATAACCTCCTTCTTTTTTTGAAGTCGGTTAAAAAGTCTAATATCCACAAAGATCTAAACGTGCCAACAGTTAAATCAGAAATAGCGAAACATGCAGTCACATATCTAAAGAGGCTTAAATCTCATCCAAACCCTTTGGCGCGTAACATGCTGAATGAACCTGCTTACATTCGACTAAAATGAAGAGATACTGCTTTTCTTGGCCGTATAATAGAGGGATGCCCCGTAAATGATTGATGATGATGTTTAGCACTGGCTGGACTTATTAAGTATATTTATTTTTATTTTAGAATTAAGATATGAGTAATTATTGTTAGTTCAAACATATTGAAGATACCATAAATAAATATGAAATAAAAAACAAAAAATTGCTAAAAATTAAGCCGTATTTATCTAGCAAATAATAAAAATATCTAGCAAAAATTGTAATAAAAATATTTTAGACTTTATGCTAATTGTAATTTATTTTACGGATTTCGTTAAAAAAAAGCAACACAAAAATAAACCATCTTAGTCTTTGGACCATCAAGTTGTTTGTCGTTGTCTTTTTGCTATTTATTTCAATTTAAAACAATTTAATTTAAATATTTATGTATAATTACCATTTAAAACGAGATACAAAAAGTAACAACAAATTCACCATAAGCATAAAAGATGAAGAAAAATAATTGAAATTCATATGCAGCTGAAACAGATGACAACCGAAACTAAGCAAATGAAAGTTGTTTTGTAGGTGTTTCAATTTATGTATGTTTTTTTCTATTTTCAACAATTAAAAAAATCCTTAATAATTTTAAATTAAAAAAAAATGTGCAAAAATAAATATTTTGTTTACCTTAATTTGTTTATATAATAGCTCTAACTTAGCTATATAGTACATATATGAACTGGTCTTTTTGAAAGTGGTATAAGTCCATTTTTTAATATAATTTATGTTTATGTAATATCTCTAACACAGCTTTATATATGAACTGTTTATGTTTTTTTGAAATTTTTTATAAATCCATTTTTTCATATATTGAGATATTTATGGGTTTGCGTTTAAATCAATTTAAAAATATTAGCCAACTTTAATCAATTCGTGTGTTGTTTTTTACACTAAACACCTTTTAAATTTTATTATGAAATAATAATTTCTAAAATTATTTGAAAAAATTGTAATTTTTCAGCTCCACACGGACTTATACCACTTTGAACAATTACATATTACAAGAAATAAAAACAGGAAAAAATTTAAGTCCATATTTTTATAGAAATAATGAAACCTGTTTCTGCCATGTCTAGAAATCGTTGAAGGTATGTATTATTTTTTTCTCTGTTTATTTTTTCTTTTATTTACAGAAAACTTGAACGGTCAAAACGGATACATAAAATTTCTCAATCGCCGCTATTCAATCTTTCGTCTCGGCTTGTTCCATTGCTTGATTTTTTTATCAAGGCGAATTCAATTTACCAGGATAGATCGATAGAGCTTATTATTATTTGATCACCTTTTGGCAATGCCTTGTCAAAAACACATTATTTTATATGTACTACTCGACTACTCTGAAAGAGTTGTTGTTTTGTTGTATTTATTGCCTTGTATCAATTCGCCTTGATTTTTCATTTTATTTGAAGTGTGAAAACGAAATGTTATGCTACGTTAGATATTTTAACAATAACAGCAATTCTCATTTGATTTCTTTCTTACTAAATCCAATGCAAATCTTAATACTCCGTATTATAGTGAGAAGCGGGATTGAGTAGTATCTGCTAAAGAGCAGCGTGTACTAACGTAACAATAATCAATAATAATTGCAACAAGTAAAACTGCTATATTCGGAGGTGCCGAATCTTCTATACCCTTCACCATGGTGACTTTGTTTATACAGACATGTATAAATGTACCCATATTGTTGACTCTTTACATAACTTAAAATAAGTCGTATGAGAAAAAATTCATTGTTAATGCTTTAAAGAAAAAGAAGATAGCGTCGACGCAGCTGAATGAAAATAAATTCCGTTGGCTACAATTGTCGCCGTGTAGTCAACTTTTTAATGATTTTGAAGACGACAGCTACATCGTAAACTCTGACATTGTTGTAGAAATACATATGTATTTTCCTTTTATAAAATTAAATAACTTTTTCAAAAGATTATAAATATTTCCTCCAAAACTTTTTGTTTTTTGTAATTTACAATTTTGTGACATTTTCATTTGTTCAATAAAATATAAATTAGCCTAAGTTGACGACAGCCACAACGGTGGTCATATAGCTATACAGGCTTCAAAATCATCGTTTACCTGTAAACGTGTGTATTTTATTTTTGACAGTTTGTAGTCGGTATCCTGATGATGTCTATGTGTTTAATGCACCTAGGTTTTAAAACAGAGATCTCATCTATTTAAAAAACAAAAGCATTTAAAAAAATATCTTACTCTATAGACATACATACATATATTCTAATATTAAAAATATGTTATGTTATAGTCATTATTTTCATTCTCACAGAAATATTGAAATTTTTTTTTTAATTTTTCTTAAAATTTTTTGGAAAAATATTTTTTGAATTTTTTTTTTATTTTTTAAATTTAAGATCTTTTTGCAATCTATATTATGTTAGAATGGGCAGACTAAAGCAAAATAAAAATCTTTAAAAACATTTTTCTCAAATTTTTTAAAAAAATTATTGAAATTTTTTGTTAAATTTAAGACCTATCTGGAATCTATATTGAGTTAGAATGGTCAGAATAAAGCAAAAAGAAATACTTACAAAAAAAATTCCTCATATTGACACGTGGGGGATCCTTCTAACTGCTCCTATTTATCAGTGGGTACCCTGTAGGTCCATTGGCTACCTCTATGTGTATTGCTTTCTATTAAGGTCTTTTATACAAATCAAAGCAGAAAAACCCTATCAACCTAAAAACAAATAAAAGTTGCCACTCGCAGGGGTTATTGACCCCCGAGATCTGTATGCAACCCTTGCGATCTACCTGTCGCGGTCTAATATTTATTTGACAAAAAAAGCAAAAGAGAATCATAATGATTCTAATAATTCATAAAAAATTAAAATAAAACGTGAAAAAATATAGGTGGGCGTGGTTTTTGGCCCGCAGCCTCCAAAGAAATGATTTAAAGTTGCTGAATTGCAATCCGAAAATTTTCGAAACTATATCTGACAGATTGGTGTGCTTAATTTTTTTGTATCTCTTCTAGTACCTTAGCAAATGACATTACTACCCGAACACGGACAGACAGACGGACAGGCGGACAGACAACAGACATACAGACGGACACACGGATAGACGGACAGACGGATAGACGGACAGACGGACATTGCATAATCAACTATTCTATGCATAAGGATCCAGAATATATATATTTCATGAGGTCGGAAATTAATTTTGTAGAAATTACACACGGAATGAAAAACTTAGATATACCCTTTCCACTTGTGGTGAAGGGTATAAAAATAGTCACCCTCTATACACATACATACATATGTATATTCTTAATATTAAATATATGTTATGTTACAGTCATGATTTTCATTTTTAAAGAAATATTGAAATTTTTGTTTTAATTTTTCGAAAATTGTTTGTAAAAATATATTTTTTAAATTTTTTTGGAAAATTTTTTAAAAATATTTTTCTGTAAAATATCTTTTTGAAAATGTTTTGTAAATTTTTTCGTAAAAATTTAAAAATTTTTTTTTAAAAATTTTATTGAAATTTTTTTTAAAAATTTTATTGAAATTTTTTTTAAAAATTTTATTGAAATTTTTTTGTTAATCTATATTGAGTTAGAATGGTCAGACTAAAGCAAAAATTAATCCTTACAAAAAAAAAATTTCATCATATTGACCCCCCCATGTTATTTTTAACTGCTCCTATTTAGTAGTGGGTACCCTGTGGGTCCACTACCTCTATGTGTGTTGCTTTCTATAATGGTCTTTAATACATATTAAAGCAGAAAATCCCTACCAATCTAAAAGCTAACAAAAATCGACCCTCGCAGGGGGTTATTGATCCCCCGAGATCTGTATCCCCTTGCGATCTACCTTTCGCAGTCTAATATTTGCCAAAAAAAAGGCAAAAGAGAATCACTAAAGCCGAAAAAAATTAAAAAAAGGAAAAAATATAGGTGGGCGTGGTTTTTGGCCCGCAGCCTCCAAAGTAATGATCCGATGTTACTGAATTGCAATACCAATATTTTCGAAACTATGCCGAAATATATATACTTTATGAGGTCGGAAATGAATATTGCAGAAATTACACACGGAATGACAAACTTATATATACTCTTTCCACCTGTGGTGAAAGGTATTGTGAGTATATGACTACACGTGCTGAGTTATGATACACCGCATTGCATCCAGATTCTAAAAATGCTATGCTTTTTATTAAGAGAAAAAATTTAATACAAGTTTTTATTTTTTGTAAAAATTATTAATATGCAAATAATGTATAATTTAAAATCAATATTTGCACATTAATATTTTTTTACAAAATATTTTGTATTAAATTTTTCATTTCCGAAATAAACATAAAACTTGTTAGGTTCAAACAATAGCCATGTTAAATGTAAGGTGACAAAAATATTTGCAAAAAAAGTAATGTGAAATCGTCACTCTTGTCGCTCACTCTTTTTATTACCCTATAATAACCATAAACTTTTCTATATTTTTGTTTTTTTTTTTTTTTTTAATACAATTTCACAAACCGGCAATGGTAAATTCATATGACTTTAAGCTCTTATATTCAAGAGCAGACCTGCTTTTTTCGTTTTATTTCGTGCATGAAACTTATGATACTTTCAATAAAATTTGCAAATGTCAGCATAAATTATCGCTTAGAAAAATTGCAAAAGCACAATGACTTTTGGGAAAATTCTTCCACCTTCGCAGAAAACAATAATGCATTTTGCACAAGAAAATATACACAAACAATGGCCTGGGTGCATGTTCTCATAAATAAGGAAACCAAACAAAAGCCAATAAATTCAGCAGAAGAAATAAAATAAACTTAAAATTTGCCTATGAAAAAAGTTTACATCCGTAGAAATGTAATGAAATAAATCCTGCAGGCAAAAAATGGAAAATACAATTTAACCCTATAATGGCGATATAAAAAATTAAACAAATGCAAACAGAAGAAAAATCTGTTGAAAATCGTTAAATATTATGTAATAGGTATTACTAAAAGCATTCATGAAAAAAAAAAAACAGAAATACAAAATAAATAAATCGATTATTCTGGCAAAAATGCCTTTAAAACTATAGGCAATAACAATAAGAAAATTCCCCAGGAATTATTTAACGCGAAAGGAATGAAGTGTAGTATCTCCATTTTATAGTAACCTCGATGACCTAACAGAACCTTAACGTAAACCGAAGTCAAGAAAATGTATGTTTTCTTTTTGTTATCTTGAATTAAATAAGTAAATATAATCAGTGAAACTAATAAGCCACAAGTTTTGAGTTTTATTATTCTTGTAGAGTATTGGATGACCATAAGATTGAAAATTAATACTCTTTACGATTACTGGACCAACAAGTTACTCTGGTCTAAAATATTATTAATAACTTGCAAGACTTAGGGACAATTTTTGACTGCGTATTTATCTTTAAGTTGTATTTTAATATGAAAATTAGTTTTTCACCACTTCTTCTTCTTCTTTTTCTTAACTATGCCATTCAACCAAGAATGGTAGTGTCATGGAAAAAGGCTTCTGGAGACAATAAGTCTATAGTGAAGCCTTTACTTAATTTATGTTATATTTTATTGTTTTTCATTATGTTTGTTTTCTTTAGTATGTAAAATTTTCTTTTTTTGTTTTCTTTAGTTTATAATTTTGTTTTTAAATTAATTTATATTTTATATGCATTATTTTAAGTTTCTTTTTCGTTTGTTAATTATTCTCGTAAAATTGTGCTTATACACGATAACCAGAACGAATGCACGTGGCTGATTAATGCAACCACAAATTAACTGTACTACAGTACAGCTAACTGTGGAAGCCAATCACCCAGTGCGAGAGTGAGACGTAAACCACTCGAAGGCGTAGCAACAAGAACGGGCTGATTGACTTTAAACGATAGCGACAATGACGCGCGCACGTGTTCCTCCATCCAGAGCTACTTTACCAGTTTTTCACCTCGCACTTAAATGAAACTTAAATGCCCACTCTTGTCCATTTAAAGATTATTTAAGTTTTACACATAACCATATGTTTTTATCAGCTTTGTCCTTGAATGAAAAATTCTTGCAAAAAAAACCGACTTCAAAACAAACAAATTTAAAATCATGTTTCTTTAAGACGGTAATTATATGATTATATTATTTTCGAGGAAGATTATAGCGGGTTTTTTTAAATGTCGTAGCACAAACTGTCAATTGAGATAAAAAAAACTACTTTTTGAATTCAATAATATATAGGGTAGAGTATATAGGGGCAGAAGACCCCAGGGTTCTGGTCTTTTTCAGGTCAAACCAATGCCAAACGTCTGTCTGTGTATAGCGCATCAAAAGTTTGGCAATATACATAAAATTACACTAACTATTGCGACACCCTGTAATTTATAATTTTACATATTTATACTTATTATAACAGACATAGTAATGGACATTCTGTCTAATTGTTAAGTGCTTATCAATAACTGTTTAAAAGATAGGGTCATATATATCAAATGAGGTCACTTATTGGGACACCCTTTGTCATACAGATTCTTTGTAAATTTGAACTTTGTGTCCATATATATCAAATTACATCAACTAATGGGACACCCTTTAATTTCCAATTTTAAATATTTATACTTGTTGTTATACCAGACATAGTAGTGAATATTCTGCCTATTTTTCAAGTGTTTGTCTATAACAATTCCAAGGATGAGGACATAATGGTCAAATTACATCAATAATGGGGACACCCTTTAATATATAGATTCAAATTTTACACTTGTTGTAATAGCGGACTAAACAATATAGGTTCTTTGTAAATTTCAACTGTCCATCTATAACAGTTGAAAAGTTTGTCCATATATATTACTTTTACATTAACTATTAGGACACCCTTTAATTTCCAAATTTATATTTTACACTTGTTATTTTAGCGAAATTAGCAATACAAGTTACGTTCAAAAGAACATAAAAACTAATCGAATATTTTTTTAAGTTTTATTCGATTAATCGGTATCATATTATGTTTATCTACTATCAAACTGATTCACTAACACTTAGAAAACGCAAATAATTGAATTGTGCACTTTCTAGAGTTTCAGTATTAAAATCACTTAATAATGTTGCAGGCCTGAGCTAGTTTTTGGTCATTAAACCATAAAATGGACAAGATTCAAAAAACCTTTATTCACATATTAAATAAGCGCAAAATATTCTATCTGATGATGAAGAGAGTTCATATTTACCATAGATGGGGATAGTGCACTAAATTTGGATTCAAATCAGCATTGCACTACCACTAAATCATATTGCAAAAGAAATGATTGCACTATTTTTTTTGCAGCTTAGTGATAAGCTAGTAATCAAAAGAATTTAGTGGTAGTGCAAATGTTTGCACTACCACTCAACGCAGATTAAGTGCAATTGAATGCAAAATTTCTTCTTGCTATCAACTTGAGTGAAGAAAAAAAAGTTGCAATATATTGCTGATTGCATTTTTTGAAATCAAAATAATTAAATTTCAGTGCAAAGATTTTTTAACTCACTATCAATAATGTTGATTGAGGCTGCAAACTTTGAAATCATCATTAGAAATCAAAAAAATGAATGCAATAATTTTGCAGTATAATTCAGTGTGAGTGAAGATTGCAGAATTAGTGCACTACCCCCAACTATGATATTTAATGCTTTATCGTGGGTTAAACGTTTGTATGAACAAAATATTTTTCCCTTTATAACGAATAAAAAGTTTATATAACTAAATCACGAAAACCTCTTAGTTTAATAGTTATTGATTAATAAAGCCACATATCTTTTTTACAGTATTTTAAGGCCATTTTTACCACTTAAATGCAAGGGGCTTAGCTGGTTTATGATTTAGAAACAAATGTCATTATCATCTTTACCAAAGTGTCTGACCTATCCTCTTCCATTTGCGTTTACATATTTCTGCTTGTATTGGAATTTGTTGAGTTGTTTCTCAAAGACAAGAGTTGGAGATTGTATTTGACCAATATATTTTAAGAAGTCAGCAAAGATAGTTGTTGGTAATAACTTGCATAGATTGAACATCAGAGTTGGCGGCATTCCATGTTTCACACCCATATAGTAGGACTGACGTTCACTGCACCATATCTGATATTCTTTCGAGCACATGCAGTTAAAAAGATCTTAGCAGATCCGAACATTAACAATCCCCATAAAAGTAGAGGCTAATATCCTTGAAAATTACCGCCCAATTGCAGTCTGTTCTACTCTTTCTAAGGTAATGGAAAGTATGATAAATTTTCATCTTGTCAAGACTCAATGTTGTATGCTAACGCACCGGTGTTCGGCCGAAAATGGTGCTACATCTGTAATTATGGGTGGTATAAGTATTAAGGAATAAGAAGCGCTTGGTGTTCTTGACATGAAAATCCAGTGTGACGTTCGATGGCCTAAGCACATTTTTCAAGTCTCAAAAGAAGCCTTCAAGTGTCTCGGTTTTCTCAAACGGTGTAAGACATATTTCACCTCATCTGATCTCCTTACTATTTCTACCACTTACATCCGGCTAAAAATGGTATACAACTCTCATGTATGGGACGGTGCTCCAAAGTCTGGAGAGGATAGGGTATCCAACTCTATTGACTCTCTTGAACATCGATGCAATGTGGGTTGTGTTGCGCTCTTTTATCGCTATACAATGGAATGTGCTCTGATGAGATTAGGGAACTAGTTCCCGATATCCGCACGTTTTCGCGCACAACACGCTTTTCATTAAGAGCTCATCCATTTGTGATCGATTGGCCAGTGAATCGCACAATGCATTACAGAGAATGCATTGTGCGTTTTTTAGCCGTACAGTTCGCTTGTGGAATCATCTTACTACAGAGGTCTTTCCTGTCAACTACAATGTTGGAAAATTCAAATCGAATGTCCACAAACATTACTCCCTCTATTCTCCTTTCCATAACCTAATTTCCTAGTTCTGGCACAATGCCTTGCATGAGTAGGGGTCATCCCCTGAGTGCTGGTACATTAAGGATTAATATGTTTTCGCAGTAAAAAGAAAATTTAATATTTTCAAAACTAGCGTGAGAATTGGCATTGTCTTTTGGTTGTTCTTGTTGAACAACTAGACTTGTATAAAATCTCTTATATTTTTCATGTCTTGGTCATAAAATAGTCTTGGATTTTTTCCCATTTGATATGTAATATAAGGGAATAGCAGACGTTAAATATACCACATCCCTCATGAAATTTAGTTTATGAATTTGATGAAAGTTATGACCTTAGAGAATTTTGAACATCACACTATAGTTTTTAAATTCTGTCTTGTTTGCCTTGGGATAAAATTCTACTTTATGGTTTGTATCATAAATAAATGATGGTAATGTTATGTTGATAGAATTTATGATCATAAAACTGGTGGCAAAGATTTGAATATTAAGTTGTGTGGGAAATATAAAAATATGGTTAGAATTGAAATTTATTGATTAAATGAATGGTTCTTTCAGTAAATGTTCAATTTGTATATATATATATGTATGTATATACATATGTACATATTTAATTGATGTTATAATGAAAACGATAAGTGCTTCTGGTTTATTTGTTAAAATTTTCCTTAAAGTATTACTGTTCTAAATTTTTGTCAGCATTCGGCTTTTTTAGATGCAAACCGATTCAAATTAAAAAAAGGTAATCGAGTGGAGGAAGGACTTCTTAACTAGAAGGACTTCCTAACTGGAATTCCAACAAGGCATCAGACTAATAATTCTTGCAAAAAAAAACCGACTACAAAACAAATATATGTGTATCAATTCTAAACTAAAAATTTAAAAGGAAGTAATCTGTTAGAAATAGTTCACAAATCAAATACTTTTATACTTGTTGCTCTAACGGACATAGTAATTTACGTTCTGTACATTCAAATGTCTATCCGTAACGGTTAAGCAGATAAAGCCATATACAACAAATTACGTCAGATATGAGGACATCCTTTATTTTTTTTACACTTATTATTACTGACACAGTAATACAAAGTAACGGTTCCAAAGATATTGCCATATAGCTTAAACAATATCACCTAGGGGACACCCTTTAATGTGCAATTTTAAATTAAACACTTATTTTAAAGGACAGATTCTTTGTAAATTTAAAATGTCTGTCTAAAACGGTTCAAAAGTTTGGCCATATGCATCAATTTACGTCAACTATTGAGACACCCTTTAACATTTTAAATATTGATAAATGTTATTATACGGGACATAGTAGTGGAGATTCTGTCTAATTTTCAAGTGTTTGTCTATAACGGTTCAAAAGATAGCGCTAGATAGGTAAAATTATATCAATTATGGGGACACCCTTTAGTTTCCAAATTTAAATTATATAGTTGATGTTATAAAGGACTTAGATATACAGGTTCTTTGTACATTTCAACCGTCTCTCTGTTACGGTTCAAAAGTTTTGCAATATACATTAAATTACATCAACTATTGGGACACCCTTTAACTTCTAATTATAAATATTTAATAAATATTTAATTCTGTCCAATTTTCAAGTGATTGTCTACAATGGTTCAAATGGTTCATATATTTAAATTGACTTCACATATTGGGACACCCTTTAATTTTTAAGTTTATTTTTTTATTAATTTCTGTTATTGGCAGCTATAGTAATAAGCAGTTTTTTAAAATGTTAAAAGGGTGCCCTTTACGGTTCATAATACACGTAAAAAACACGTATGTTGTATGGGGACACCCTTTAATTTTCAAAATTCTGAACTTCTTTTAAAATGGGACCAATCTGTAAGCATTTCCATTCTAATAAAGAAAAAATTTTTAAAATCGGTTCAGAAATGACTGAGTTATGCGGGCACAAACATAAAAAAAAAAAGCAACATTCAGACGAATTGATAACCTCCTTCTTTTTTTGAAGTCGGTTAAAAAAATGTGGCATATTGAAATTTTTTTATTTTTTTGATGCCCAAAATTTATACAGCTCTTTATCTCCATAAACCAAAGATACGTACTAAATTTCGTTTTAATATGTCATACGGTATGACCTGTAGAGCGTACACAAAATTTGGGGGTCAGTAAACTTCCCATTGCCCCCTACCGATTATGCCTAAAAATGTATACAGCTCTTCAGCTTCTAATTAAAAGTTTTTTGTAAAGAATATTTTTTACTTTACCATACGTAGTAAAGCAGTATATTTTAAGCAACAGATGGCGCTGTTTTAAAATAATGATTAACTCGTTTCCTGTAATTTTTAGGGGTAAAATAAATATGTAAATTTGTTGTGGATTACTTATCCTATTTTCGCACAGTATCTTTTTTTTCCGGTATGCGAATCTGAATTCTTTATTACCGTTAACATAAATCGAAAGTTTTTCAAAAAGTGGAGTTAAACAATGTGTGCACTGAACAACTCATGTAATTATACAAAAAAGGAAACAATATTGTTTTTTTGGTCAAAATTCCGATACAGTGTCTCGTTTCTGTAACTTATGTGAGTAAATTCTCACTAAAGATGCGCTAGATATAAATATCGTCGCGTTTATTCTTAAACCACGTTAGCGCCAAGAAATCGTTTTTTAGAAAACAAAAAAAACTTAATAACTTCTTTAATATGGGTTTCAAAACAATTTTTTTGCAAAACATGGCAGTACAACTCTCTGAAGGATATAAAAACTTTTTTTTTTTTGTTTAATTTGTTACTTACTATTAACTGTAGCCAAATCTGTCGCTTACGTGATTTAAGAGCAAACAGCAAATTGTAAATTTTTGTGTGTAAATTAACACTTATTTTTATATTTATCAAAAAAAAAACTTTCAACTTTAGCAAAAATGTTTCAATTGGCCTGAAACTTACCGGATTTTTTTAAACTGAAATACAAGCGGTTGAGACTTAAATATTTCTAACTTGAAGTATAAAAACCATTATATTTTGCATGTAAATGCCATTTGTATGGCCCTTACGAGGTTTTGGAAATGGCTTTTTTATTTTTCATACAAACTTGTTAAGATGAGTATGTAGTCTGGTGGCAACTGTTATTTTCTACCATAAAAACCAAGAAAGTCAATTTCGAAAAAATGGCGCTTACGTGGTTTAAGAAGAAACGCGACTATATGTATTATCTAACTTTTACATTAGTTTATGTTAAAAGGTTTCGCATTATCTATGGTAAAACCTAGAAAAACAGGATGACTATTATATTTTCATGTAAAAAGTTTCTCACTTTAGTGACACGAGGAACAGATTCTAAAATATAAAATTTCTAGCTATGTACATTAGAACTAGAACTTTGGTATAGGGAAAAAAATAATTTTTTGTATTACCCCTTCTAATAGTGATTAAAATTTGTCTATTTATATGAGAAGTTATTCTAGAATTTCTGTTTTCAATTTCATTAAAACTACACACCTCAAATAACACAAACATTTGCTTTCCATCGTTATTTTATAACCTTTATTTTTTCATGTTTTAATACCTCAGGGGTAGATGTGATATTGTAATGATTTTTCTTTGAATAAAACTTATTTATTGTACTAAGTATGGTCCTTATTTATTTCTATAATACAATTTTATATTGAAATTATGCAGATTTCAATACATTTGGATCTGCGGCATTTAGTTTTGCGGCACCTCTTACCCTACGCTTTTATAATTGACTTAACAATAGCAATTGACAATTTTTTATCACTAGCGGAGTTCATCGTTCGATGGAAATGGTCTTGCAAAAGTGCAAGTGCGTAGTATTATAGCTTTTATGGAAAATCCATCAACAATATACATATTATTTTTGTTAAATTTTAATTATTTAACGCATTTGCACTTTCGCAAGACTTTTTGCATCAAACATTGAATACCACTACTGTTACATATTGATATGAAAAAAATATTTTTTCGTTCCACCGTAATGTACTTATATTCAATTTAGAATATTATAATTACTTTGCTATAATAAAATTGCAAGAGAATTGTAAAAGCTTTATTTACATTAAAAAAAATGGGGCATATTGAAATTTTTTTATTTTTTTGATGCCCAAAATTTATACAGCACTTTATCTCCATAAACCAAAGATACGTACTAAATTTCGTTTTAATATGTCATACGGTATGACCTGTAGAGCGTTCACAAAATTTGGGGATCAGTAAACTTCCCATTGCCCCCTCCCGATTATGCCAAAAAATTTATACAACTCTTCAGCTTCTAATTAAAAGTTTTTTGTAAAGAATATTTTTTACTTTACCATACGTAGTATAAGGTAAAGTATAGTAATCATGAAAAAAATCGAGGTCGGGATTTCGACGGATTTATACGTTTTGAGGTCTCCTGAATCCATTTTGACTATTTTCGCGATGATGTCTGTTTTGTATGTGCCTTTGGTATATGGAGATGAAGAGCTGTATAGTTTTGGGCATAATCGGGAGGGGGCAAGGGATAGTTTACTGACCCCCAAATTTTGTGAAAGCTCTACAGGTTATACCGTATGACACATTAAAACGAAGTTTAGTACGTATCTTTGGTTTATGGAGATAAAGAGCTGTATAAATCTTGGGCATAATCGGGTAGGGGAAAGGGGTAGTTTACTTACTCCTAAATTTTGTAAACGCTTTACAGGTCATACTGTATGACATATCAAAATGAAATTCAGTATGTGCGTTTGGTTTACGGAGACGAAGAGCTGTATAAATTTTGGCCATAATCGTTAAGGGGCAAGTGGTAGTTTACCTAACAGCCCAACCCGAAATTAATTAATTTTTCGATTTGAATTTTTTTCTTTATGTAATATATCCATAAAAATATCTGTTTCCATTTGGTATAGTAAAGTTGAGTGTAGGCAACTCCAGTTTTTTTTTAAGTTAACAATTTGTTTTTACTTAAATAGATCTCGATGACACTTTCTTTTTGTAAATACTTGGAAATATCTCCAAAGTCTATATAATATTCCATCTTAATATTCTCCCTTGAAGGTAAATTTGATCTGAAGATAGCCACTAATGAGACATTAAGGCCCATTATTATAACTTGCCTTTAGCTAAAGTTAGGATTTTGCTGGAGCGATGAGTAATTTTTCGTTATAATAATGAGGATAATGCTCATTGCTATAACTTGTCCTTATAGTACGTGATAGTTAAAAGTGGTTTTTAGCTTACTTTTAATAACGAAAATCTAGCGAATGAAGCGGGGGAGCGAAAAACTTGTACTATTGAGATTTTTTATCCAGTCAGGTTAACAAATGATATCCGAGTAACAATTGATTGTCCTGGTGAAGAGAAAGTAGTAAAGACCCACAGTGCTTAAAAATAAACTTGTAACTAAGGTTGAATGTTTTTACATTTAATGTAATAAATGGTTTTCATTCAATAAAATTGGAAAATTAAAAACATAAAACTTTTTTTTTATTTTAAAAGATTTTTATTTTTTAACCGACTTCAAAAAAAGAAGGAGGTTATCAATTCGTCTGAATGTTGCTTTTTTATGTTTGTGCCCTCAGAACTCAGTCATTTCTGAACCGATTTTAAAAATTTTTCCTTTATATGAAAGGAAATGCTTACAGATTGGTCGCATTTTAAAAGAAGTTCAGAACTTTGAAAATTAAAGGGTGTCCCCATACAACATACGTGTTTTTTACGTGTACTATGAACCGTAAAGGCCACCCTTTTAAAATTAAAAAAAAATGCATATCATTATAGCTGCCAATAACAGAACTCAATAAAAAAATAAACTTAAAAATTAAAGGGTGTCCCCATATGTGACGTCAATTTCAATATATGTACCATTTGAACCATTGTAGACAATTACTTGAAAATTGGACACATTGGACATTTATAACCAGAAATTAAATATTTATAATTAGAAGTTAAAGGGTGTCCCAATAGTTGATGTAATTTGATGTATATTGCAAAACTTTTGAACCGTAACAGAGAGACGGTTGAAAATTACAAAGAACCTGTATATCTCAGTCCTTTATAACATCAAGTATATAATTTTAATTTGGAAACTAAAGGGTATCCCCATAATTGATATAATTTTACCTATCTAGCCCTATCTTTTGAACCGTTATAGACATTTATAAATATTTAAAATTATAAAGGGTGTCTCAATAGTCTATTTAAATTGATGCATATAGCCAAACTTTTGAACTGTTTTTGACAGACATTTGAAATTTTGAAAGTAATCCTTTAAAATAAGTGTTTAATTTAAAATTGTACATTAAAGGGTGTCCCCTAGGTGAGATTGTTTAACCTATCTTTGGAACCGTTACTTTTTATTACTGTGTCAGTAATAATAAGTGTGAAAAATAAAGGTTAGACATTTAAATGTACAGAACGTTTATTACTATGTCCGTTAGAGCAACAAGTATAAGGTGGGCCAATTCGCCATTCGCAACTCGCAAGTGTTTTTGTTTTCACCTTAAAATTTGTCTAGTTTTTTTGTTTATTTTTTAAAAGTCTAGTTAATATTTTAAATTTTTAGTTTAGAATTGATGCACATATATTTGTTTTGTAGTAAGTTTTTTTTTTTTGCAAGAATTATTTGTTATGATTATAATGAAAAGTAAACATTTTGCACACCATTTTTGAACACATAAATATACGTACGTATGTACATACATACATATGTATACACATGAGTTGAGATCTATTACAATAATGTAATAAGAATGCATTTTTAAAAGTCAATACTAAAAACTATAAAACTATAAACAAAAAGCTTTTATGAAATTTTATTTATTTAAACTCCAGTAGAAGGCAGGGTTGTCAGATTGTAACACCTGTTTCGCCAAAACCGATGTGAAAAATCGTAAAATCATCCAAGTTTTTTTTTTTTCTTTCTTTGGTAGATCATCATGTAAAACTGAATTATAATATAATAACTGAATTGTTATATTTGTAAATTTTAATGCAAGTAACGTAAATATCAGACTTGTCCTTATCACAACTTTATGGTGATAAGATAACCGAATTAAGATAATAAAATTACTTAAGATCCCAATGATATTAAACCATTCAACAATATAAATATGATTAAGTTATGTGGGATTTAAAAAAAAAACGTAGTACATTATTTAGACTCAAAAAGATAATCTGACTTAACTGCCATATAAACAAAACGTAAGACATCATCTAAAAAGTTCAATCAAAAAATATTATTAAAATTATTTAAGGTTGACATTTTCCTTTGGACGTTCTTACTTGTTACATATCGTTAAACCAGATCATCTGTGCCTCGTTTCTGTAACTAAAATGAGCAATTTCTCACATGAAATTATTATAGTCACATGGTCAACGTAAGTTAGTAATGAACTTTGTCGTAAACCGACGTTAAAAAGTTCATGATTAACTCCAGCCTCCTTTGCATAACTCATGTTGTTTGTTAATCATTAAAAAAAGTATTTATGCTGAATATACCTTCTATTATAGCCACCCGTATTTATTGAAGATGCAATCCTTTATAGATTCGACTCACGAGATGTTGAAAAGGAAATTTTTAGTTTAAACCAGAGTCCAGAATTTTTTAAAATTATGAACGTAGAAATTTCAACATTTATTATATTTCTCATAAATGAGATTCTAAAATTATATATATTTTTTTCACGGTTATAGAAGGAACAACAAAAATGCTCTGCCTAAAATCACACATGAATGAGTGTAATTTTTTTTTTTTAATATACACAAATAAACGGTGAAAAACTTAAATATCCGTATTATTCATATGTGATAAGTAATGAATTAGCTCATTCTCATTTATGCTCTTTTACATATGTAAATGTTTGTAATTTTTTCTTCATTTATGAACGTTTTCATTTACTCATAAATGAGATTAATCTGCATGCGCTGGAGGATGCACATTACTTAAACAAACACATACATATATTTATGCGAATGCTTAATGCGAACATATTTCTACGAACTTTTCATTTATGAAAAATTAACAAAATTATAAATTATCATGTATAAGCACTTACGTGAAAAACAAAATATTTTCGCTTTTATTCACTTTTGAATAAAAAGGAAAAAATAAATCATCTCACTCATAAATGAACAAACACAAAATATATTCTAGTCTTTGACACATGTATAAAAAGATGCAAAAATAAACTAAAATGAACTACTCACACAGGATTGAGCAGTGAGTGAGCAGTGAGTGAGCATTTCGGTACTCTGGCTTAAATCCTAAGTAGGCCAATGATTAGCAGAAAACAAGTAACAAGACGCTAATCGAACTTCTCCACTTAGAAGTTAAAATAATTCTCATGCTATTTTACTTGCAATACAATGGAGATTTTTATGATATGCATACATTTATGCAAACGGTATGATTAAAAAATAACTGTTATTTTCAATTTTCGTGAGGTAAGTATGTTCGATTTTGGGTTTTTTTTTAATGTTGGTACACAGGTCTGTTATTTATGTTGACAATATCAGTCATTTTGGATTGTCAGTTTGTTTTTGACAGATAAAAAGGTTAGTCGTCTTTTGGTATGCTCTTCGATTTTTTACTATTTCAAAAAATGGATAAAAGAAACTGTATTAAGTTTTGTATAAAAAATGAAATTAAATGCGAAAATCAAACATACGTACCTCAGGAAAATTGAAAATAACGGTTATTTTTTGATCATACCACGTTTGTAAAAAATGTCTGGCTAAAAAAATTCTTACAAAATGTTAACTAAATAATTTACTAGATCTGATCTTACTTACTCTTGTGTATACATATGTACGTAGATTTATTATTTAGATTTATTATGATTTTCATTATAATCATAACAAATAATACTCCATAAAAATAAAAATTTTTTAAAATAAAATAAAAAGTTTTATGTTTTTAATTTTCCAATTTTATTGAATGAAAACCATTTATTACATTAAATGTAAAAACATTCAACATTAGTTAGAATTTTATTTTTAAGCACTGTGGGTCTTTACTACTTTCTCTTCACCAGGACAATCAATTGTTACTCGGATACCATTTGCCAAACTGGCTGGAGAATAAATCTCAATAGTACAAGTTTTTCGCTTCCCCGCTTCATTCGTAAGATCCGCATTTATTACGTCTTTAATTCCAGCTACCATTTGTCTAGTAGCAAAATTGATTTTAACAACCCTTAAAGAGAATAAAAAAAATATTGTTATTAAAAAAAGGAGTTAAATTTTATATTGGATATTTACTCATAATGTGGACCATCACCAGCAGCCAACTTAGTCAATGATCTGTTGAGAACTTTTTCAGACTCCTTAAGATCAGCACCCTCTCTTTTGTGAGCACAACCAAGGCAGCTGGTACTGCCAGCGGCATACGTGACCAAAGTAATTAATGACAAAATCAAAAAGTATTTCATTGTTTGGTAATTTTTATAATGTTCTCTAATTGAAACACTAAGAAGAACTGATTATTGCAGCAAGTATTTGATGCTTTTTATAGCGTAAACGCTTTCGCCATTAAGATATTTTGTTTTTTGCAATAGAATATAAAAAATGAAATTTGTTTGCTGATCTGGAGGGATTATAAAAACAAATTAAATTAGTGATCTTTTATAAAATTCCAGTTTTATTGTTATACAGCTATAACTCTTGGCATATTCTTAAATCAATAGGAAATTTTGGAAAAACGTTGACAAGTTCAGGTTATAATGAAGGTCACCACTTTTTTTAAGTGTTTGATTTTTGAATTTAAAGATGAAACTTGCTTATGAAAAAAAAAAAAACATTGGAAAAGCATTTTAATCTGCTTAATCGCTTAAATAGCATATGCGACGCGTCAGATTAAAATAATATATTTAACTGAATTATTATGAATTATTTGTACATTTTAATGCAAGTTCGGTAAACAGCAGACTTGTCCTTATCGCAACTTTATTATGAGGAGCGCGATTAAGATAATAGTATTTCTTATATAATGATGTTAAACGTTTGCCTTATGGAGATGTAAAAAGATGTAGCGACATTTTCTAGACTTGGTGTTATGTTTAATATATGTATGTATTATTATATTTTACAGATTGTATTATGTATAATATAATCTGTTAAGTTTTTAAATAAAAGATTATTATTTATAAAAGGTTTATTTTTTAATTGTGTAATTGATTTTTATCTATCTAAGAAATATTTAAATAATGCGTCAAAATACAAATTTAATTACCTCGCTATGAATCTTATTTTAAGGTGTAATTCTTCATGTGTTAATTTCATTGGAAGAAGTATAGGGATGTTATTTTTACGAAATGTCAACTCCGAACAACATGGATACATATGTGAAATCTGACATTATACCCGTAATGATAAAACTTAATAATGTAAGCTCTTTATAATCTCGGAAAGTTTTTTTTTAATATTTCCTAATTTCGTGGATGTTTAAGTGACTTGGATCGTAAAAACTTTCGTGGATTGCTTGTCACAAGCACCCCTTAAATTAAGATGTATTTAGTGGTTCACGAACAACCCAATTATTTCCAAAATAAAAGCTTTTAAGCCACTGTGCGCAGCTAAATAAAATATGTACTTACAATTTTTATGTACTTATGTGCTCCGAAATTAAAGAAAAGTGTATTTACATATAAACACAGCCATATGAGTTATTCAGTGCACAAATTGATTAACTCCACAAAACAAAAAGTTGAGAAATGTGATAAATACAGAATGATAATGTACATTGGCTTATAAAATCCCCTTTATTATCGGAAATAAATACAGCTATAGCATTCATTTAACGATATATAAAATTATTAAAAGAGAATATCCAAGAAATAATCGTCAGTAATGTGACAATTTTTATGTGACTGGAGGAGTTAAATTCAATCTTTAAATTATTTAGTTTTTTATTACAGAAAAAGTTAGTTATTATATATTTTTAACCGACTTCAAAAAAAGAAAGAGGTTATCAATTCGTCTGAATGTTGCTTTTTTATGTTTGTGCCCGCAGAACTCAGCCATTTCTGAACCGATTTTAAAAATTTTTTCTTTATTTGAAAAGTTATGCTTACAGATTGGTCCCGTTTTGACAACAGTTCATTTTTTTAAAAATTAAAGGGTATCCCCATACAACATACATGTTTTTTTCGTGTATTAAGAACCCTAAAGGGCAATAATTTAAAATTTAAAAAAATTGCGTATCAGTAAAGCTCCCACCAACTAAAAGGAATAAAAAAATCAACTTAGAATTTAAAGGGTGTCCCCATAGGTGACGTAATTTGACCTTTATGGGGCTATCTTTTGAACCGTTAAAGACAAAACCTTGAAAGTTTGACAGAATGTCGATTACTATGACCTTTATAATAAGAAGGATAAATATTCAAAATTATAAATTAAAGGGTGCTCCAATAGTTCATTAAATTTGATGTGTATGCCCATACTTTTGAACATTTGTACACCGACCGTTAAATTTACAAATAACCTGTATTAATAAGTCCGCTATAACAAAAAGTATAAAATTTCAATTTGAAAATAAAAGGGTGTCCCAATAGTTAATGTAATTTTATGTATGTGGCCAAACTTTTAAACCGTTATAGACAGACAGCTGAAATTTACAAGGAACCTGTATTGCTAAGTCAGCTATAACAAGTATATAATTTGAATTTAGAAATTAAAGGGTGTCCCCATAATTGATGTAATTTGAGCTATATGGCCCTATCTTTTGAACCGTTATAGACTAGCACTTGAAAATTATGCAGAATTTCTACTACTTTCTCTGGTATACTAGAAAGTATAAATATTTAGTATTATGAATTAAAGGGTAACCCAATAGTTCTGTAATTTGTTGTATATGACTAAACCTTTGAGCCGTTATAGACACACAGTTGAAATTTACAAAAAATTCTTGTGGCCAAGTCCTCTATAACAATAGTTCTTTAATTTAAAATTGTAAACTAAAGGCTGTCCCAATAGGTGAAGTTATTTGATTTATGTTGTTCTATCTTTGAAACCCTTATAGACAGACATTTGATATTTACGCAGAACGAATATTACTATGTCCGCTATAGTAAAAAGTATAAAATTGGAAATCAAAGGGTGCACCTAAAGTTAGTGATATTTGATCTATATGACCTTATCTTTTGAACGCTTATAAAAAAACATTTGAAATTTTAACAAGGCGAATATTACTACGTCTACAATAAAAAGTACTAAAAGGGTGTCCTCATAGCTGACGTAATTTGACTTATATAGACTAGTATTTTTAACCGTTATAGATTGAGACTTGATATTTATATAGTGAGTGTATTGTTATGTCCGCTATAAGAATTATAAAATTGAAAATAAAAGGATGTCCCTATAGTTAATGAAATTTGATGTATGCCTTATCTTTTGAGCCGTTTTTGATATACAGCTGAAATATACACATAATGTGTATTACTATGGTAGCTATTACATAATTATAAAAATTTATAATTACATGGTGTCCCCATAAAAGACGGATGTTGGTGAAAATAGCTTAACTTTTGAACAGTAATAAGGAGATGCTTGAATTTCACATAGTCTTTACTTCTTTTCCTGCTTATTTTTGCGCATTTTGTTTATCTTTTATTTGGTTTATATATAGTTCTTACATTTTCAGTTTAGAACTGGTACCCAACTATCTGTTTCGAAGTCGGTTTTTTTTTGCAAGAATTATTATTACATATTTTCCATAAAAATTAATGTTGACAGATCTGTTATAATATATTATTTGTTGTTAATTCATCAGCAACATAAATATTGTCTGCTGATGAATATGTACATATGCGAGGGCTCGTCACTTCAATTTGTTTAGTTTTTATAGTAATCATGTTTACCAGGAGGATTAAAGTTAGTAGGTTCATCATGTCTCTCTTTTTTCCCTTGTCTCAGTTTTATCTTTACAACATAATAAAGGATGATCATTTAGCCAAGATAAAAATTAAAGAAGATGGTACTTGCAGACTGTGTCTGGAAGAGGCTGGTGTGAATGTCCTGCAATGGCTACCATAAGACTCAGGATATGAGACCTGAGCCTTGAACAATTGCTAGCAATTACTAGAGACTGTGTGATGAGAAAGAAGGCCGGCAGTTACCAGTCGACAGTCTGAAATCACTAGAGTCAAGTAGTAAATTTTAACTATGTTTTTGTGTTAAATTAACACAATTTTATATATAATTTAATAAGTTTTTTTCAGATTAACAGGTTTAAACAAAAAACAAAAGAAATTCTGTTGATTTGATTTGAAAAGAATTAGCTCATATGAAAAAATCGTATATAGATTTGTATACGCATGAAGTTGATTTATCTATTTTTGTCGTTAAGGTTCAACTAATTTTTTTCATTAATATTACCTACGAAATTTGTTTTAATGTATAAAATGGCATTAAATCAAAACTCAAAACGTATTTCTTTTTGTTATTTGTTTTAGATTTTCAAGCCTAAACATTGCAATGTTGCTAACGGTTCTTTGTTAAAATTAACATTGTGTCAACAAATGAGGGAAATATAAAGGTTATTTGGACTATTTCAAATAAACCAATATACAT
The DNA here is from genome assembly GCA_949628195.1 of Phasia obesa. Classification (NCBI taxonomy): domain Eukaryota; kingdom Metazoa; phylum Arthropoda; class Insecta; order Diptera; family Tachinidae; genus Phasia; species Phasia obesa. The sequence goes on from OX451215.1 coordinate 79,104,492, forward strand.
ATGTATGTATGTATGTATGTACGTAAAAACATACATATGTACATACAGCATTTTAAATAACAAAATATTTTTTTTATGATTAGGAATAAACAAAAAATTAATATAAGGTTTTTTACGAAACTTTATAGAAAATACCTATTTAAATAATTTTTTAATTAGATATTGGTCCCATTTTAAAAAAAGTGTGTATCACTATAGCTCCTAATAAATAAATTAGTCAAGTGCGAGTTAGACTCACACACGTAGGGTTCCGTACTATGTTCAGTATAATTTAAAATTTCCAGTTGTTTATTTCTTTATGTCTTATGGGACACCCTTAATTTTTAAAATTAAAGTAATATTCGCGAAAATTGCATCATAATAAGAACACCCTTTAAATTTTAATATGTAATTCATTTAATAGCGGCCATGGTAATACACTCTCTATAAAAATATCAGGAGCCTACCTATTGCGGTTAAAAAAATAAGGTTATATTCTTGAAAAACACGTTACTAATGGACACACTTCAAATTTAAGTATTTGTTATAGCGGCCGAAGTAACACATTTACTGTAAACACTTCAAGAGGGTATCTATTACGGTTTATAAAATCATGTCACTGTCGGAACACCCTTTAATTTTATTATTTATTATAGTGGCCATTGCAACTTCCTTTCTATAAATATATTAAGAGTCTACTTATTGCGATTCAAAATTAACTCACTATAAGTGAAAAGCATGTCACTGTCGGAACACCCTTTAATTTTTAGTAATTGTCATATCGGCCGTGGCAACACATCTTCTGTACAAAATTTCAAGAGTCTACCTGTTACGGTTCAAGAAATAAGGCTTTATACATGCAAATCACGTCAATGGCGGAAAACCCTTTAATGTTTATTATTTGTTATAGTGGACATAGTTATACACCTCCTGTAAAAATTTCAAGATTCCACCTATTCATTCAAAACTTAGGATATATACATTCAAATCACGTCACTATTGGAACACCCTTTAATATTTAAGTTCTATTTTGTATATTTGTTTATAAAACAAACATAGTTTTAATTACAGTCAGCAAATTGTAAGTGGTTTCCTCTTACAGCTCAAAAAAAAAAGACATAAACATAAATAACATGTCACTTTTGGAACACCCTACGTTTTAGTATTTTTTTCTATTGTGGCCACAGTTATACACTTTTGGTAAAATTTTCAAGAGTCTACCTATTATGGTTCAAAACTTAGGCCTTACACATACAAAGCACACCACTATCGGAACACCCTTTAATTTTTAGGTTTATTTTTTTCGACTTGTTTATAAAGCGAACTTAGTTTTAAATACTGTTTGTAAGAAATAAATACATATTTGTAAATAACACCTCTCTATCGGAACACCCTATAAGTTTTAATATTTTTTGCTATAGCGTCCATAGTTATACACCTTTGGTAAAATATTCAAGAGTCTACCTATTATGGTTCAAAACTTAGGCCATATACATGCAAATCACTCCACTATCGAAACACCCTTTAATTTTTAGGTTTATTTTTTTCAGACTTGTTTATATAGCGAACTAATTTTAATTTAGTGCTTGCATATTTTTAGTGAATTCCTCCTACAGTTCAAGAAATAAGCACATATTCGTGAATAACACCTCCCTATCGGAACACCCTATACGTTTTAGTATTTGCTAGTATAGCGGTCACAGTTATATACTCTTTGTGAAAATTTCAAGTGCCTACCTCTTACGGTTCAAAACTTAGGTCTTATACATGCAAATCACACTACTATCGAAACACCCTTTAATTTTTAGGTTTATTTTTTTATACTTGTTTATATAGCGAACTAAGTTTTAATTACTGCTTACATATTTTTAGTGTATGCCTCCTACAGCTCAAGAAATAAACACATATTTGTGAATAACACCTCTCTATCGGAACACCCTATATATTTTAATATTTGTTGCTATAGCGGCCAAAATTATACACGTTCTGTAAAAATTTCAAGATTCTACCTATTATGATTCAAAACTTAGGCCTTATAAATCAAAATAACACCACTATCGGAACACCCTTTAATTTTTAGGTTTATTTTTTAGACTTGTATATAAGGCGAACTACGTGTTTATTACAGTTTGTAAATTTTTAGTGTATGCCTCCTACAGTTCAAGAAATAAACACATATTCGTGAATAACACCTCTCTATCGGAACACCCTATAAGTTTTAATTTTTGTTATTATAGCGGCCATCGCTATACACCTTCTGTGAAAATTTCAAGTGTCTACCTATTATGGTTCAAAACTTATGCCTTATACATGCATTTCACACCACTATCGGAACACCCTTTAATTTTTAGTTTTATTTTTTTATACTTGTTTATATAGTGAACTAAGTTTTAATAACTGTTTGTAAATTTCAAAGGTATCCCTCCAACAGTTCAAGAAATAAACACATTTTCGTAAATAACACCTCTCTATTGGAACACGCTATAAGTTTTAGTATTTGTTGCTATAGCGGCAACAACTATACATCATCTGTGAAAATTTCAAGAGTCTACATATTACGGTTCCAGAGATAAAAGGCGCTGACAGATGGACAGACGGACAGACATTGTAGCGAAAACAATAGGGTTTCGTTTTTACACTTTGTGTACGGAACCTTAAAAAATTAATACAAAACTAAACTTAACAATTAAAGGGTGTGTCCATAGGTTAAGTTATTTGACCTATATGGCCCTATCTTTTGAACCTTTTGAAAAAAAACAGTTATAAATAATATGTCCGTTATAATAACAATTAAAATATTTAAAATTAGAAATTAAAGGGTGTCCCAATAATTAATGTATAAGGCCAAATTCTTGAACTTTTATAGACAGATGGTTGAAATTTACAAAAAAAACCTGAATTGCTTAGTTCGTTGCAACAAGTATACAATTTTGAATTTGGAAAATAAAGGGTGTTCCAACAATTGATGTGTATGGCTAAACTTTTAAACAGTTATAGACAAACATATGGAAGTTACAAAGAACCTATATCACAATTCCAATATAACAACAATTATAAAATTTCAACTTGGAAATTAAAGGGTTTCCCCATAATTGCTGTAATTTGACCTATATGGCAATATCTTTGGAACCGTTATAGACAATCACTTAAAAGCTAGACATAATGTCTACTACTATGTTCGATATAATATCAAGTATATATATACATAAAATATAAATTAAAGGGCGTCCCAATAGTTTATGTAATTTGACCTATATGGCCCTATATTGGAATCATTATAGACAGAACTAATATTACTATGTCCGCTATAGCAATAAGTATAAAGTTGCAAACTAAAGGATGTTCCTATAGTTAATGATATTTATTCTATATCTTTTGAACCCTTTGATATGCTCAGTAATACGAGTAGTATATTGTCATCTGTTTCTTTCTAGTTCCCTACTCTATGATTTTATGCTGCACGTACATATGTATTTTTTCCACAATAAATACATACATATGAATATACTTAGTTCACAAAGTACAAGCACATGTTTTTATATAGACCCTTATATTCTTCTTTTTGATTACAGTATAAATTTTAGTCATATATAGATATAATAAAATAGTAACTTATTTCCTGTCTGTCTTTCTTTTTTTTGTGTTCGCATCACGTTAAAACTACTGGATGGATACAAAAAAAAATTTCAGAAGGTACCATGGTCTCCTTGTTCCAACATAGGATACTTTTTTCTACAAAAATATCTTATTTCCAAGAGAAAGTGAAAAAAAAGCATTGAAAGTTACACCGATTTTTTTTACCGATTTAAAGGTAAAGCATTCTTTATGGCATATATTATTTTTGAAAGCAGTATATTTTAAGCAACAGATGGCGCTGTTTTAAAATAATGATTAACTCTTTTCCTGTAATTTTTAGAATTTTATATAATTTTTTGAATTTTATTTAGGGGTAAAATAAATATGTAAATTTGTTGTGGATTACTTATCCTATTTTCGCACAGTATCTTTTTTTTCCGGTATACGAATCTGAATTCTTTATTACCGTTAACATAAATCGAAAGTTTTTCAAAAAGTGGAGTTAAACAATGTGTGCACTGAACAACTCATGTAATTATACAAAAAAGGAAACAATATTGTTTTTTTGGTCAAAATTCCGATACAGTGTCTCGTTTCTGTAACTTATGTGAGTAAATTCTCACTAAAGATGCGCTAGATATAAATATCGTCGCGTTTATTCTTAAACCACGTTAGCGCCAAGAAATCGCTTTTTAGAAAACAAAAAAAACTTAATAACTTCTTTAATATGGGTTTCAAAACAATTTTTTTGCAAAACATGGCAGTACAACTCTCTGAAGGATATAAAAACTTTTTTTTTTGTTTAATTTGTTACTTACTATTAACTGTAGCCAAATCTGTCGCTTACGTGATTTAAGAGCAAACAGCAAATTGTAAATTTTTGTGTGTAAATTAACACTTATTTTTATATTTATCAAAAAAAAAAACTTTCAACTTTAGCAAAAATGTTTCAATTGGCCTGAAACTTACCGGATTTTTTTAAACTGAAATACAAGCGGTTGAGACTTAAATATTTCTAACTTGAAGTATAAAAACCATTATATTTTGCATGTAAATGCCATTTGTATGGCCCTTACGAGGTTTTGGAAATGGCTTTTTTATTTTTCATACAAACTTGTTAAGATGAGTATGTAGTCTGGTGGCAACTGTTATTTTCTACCATAAAAACCAAGAAAGTCAATTTCGAAAAAATGGCGCTTACGTGGTTTAAGAAGAAACGCGACTATATGTATTATCTAACTTTTACATTAGTTTATGTTAAAAGGTTTCGCATTATCTATGGTAAAACCTAGAAAAACAGGATGACTATTATATTTTCATGTAAAAAGTTTCTCACTTTAGTGACACGAGGAACAGATTCTAAAATATAAAATTTCTAGCTATGTACATTAGAACTAGAACTTTGGTATAGGGAAAAAAATAATTTTTTGTATTACCCCTTCTAATAGTGATTAAAATTTGTCTATTTATATGAGAAGTTATTCTAGAATTTCTGTTTTCAATTTCATTAAAACTACACACCTCAAATAACACAAACATTTGCTTTCCATCGTTATTTTATAACCTTTATTTTTTCATGTTTTAATACCTCAGGGGTAGATGTGATATTGTAATGATTTTTCTTTGAATAAAACTTATTTATTGTACTAAGTATGGTCCTTATTTATTTCTATAATACAATTTTATATTGAAATTATGCAGATTTCAATACATTTGGATCTGCGGCATTTAGTTTTGCGGCACCTCTTACCCTACGCTTTTATAATTGACTTAACAATAGCAA